>CAUZXS010005301.1:107500-127288 GCA_963585895.1 Sepioteuthis lessoniana | reverse complement strand
TATGTGCATATGTGTGTGTATATATATATATATATATACACATATATATGCATATGTGCGTGTGTATATATATATATATATGCATATGTGCGTGTGTATATATGTATATATATATATATATGTGTGTGTGTGTGTGTATATATTTATATATGTATATACCAGCATATATATGCATTTGTGTTTGTGTGTGTATATATATGTATATTTTGATACGTATATGTATGTATGTGTGTGTGTTTTAAAGAGAGCTAAAAAATTTCTCTCTGTATTAGACAATCCTTCCAATTTTTTGTTTTTTTTTTTCTTATTCTATTTTCATCTCTTTTTAAATCATTAAAAATCTAAAACAACTGAAACCTGGATGAATATTGGGAATCACATGTGCATTTCTTATCTTTAAGTCATTCTTTTCCTGTCTGGCTGAGGGCTTTTCTTTAACTCCTCCAATATGTTTGTGTGTGTATATATATATATATATATATATATATATAGGTCCCTAACCTAATTCTAAACGAGGTATTTATTTGATGTGAAAATTTTTTTCAGCTCACTCCTTTTCCTCATTAAGGATCTTAATATTAATCCCGTTGTTCAACCATAATTCATTTAAAATCAGAAGTTAGATGATAATTTTTTATTAGGTTACAGACTTACTGGTTCCGCTCTGATATTTATTTAAAATCAAAATGTGGAATTTAGAAAATAACTTGACAATCGTTGAATTTTTAAAAAGTTTTTTTTTTTTTTTTAACTAATCATTCATCATAGATTTCACTTAAATCTTGTGGTTACTAAATTTCAAATCATTATAGTAAGAGAAAAAACCTCACAGAAATGAATTTAAAACAAATTGGATTTTATTTTTTCAACGACATGGGATCGTTAAAAGAATTCAATATTACGGAAACAAAATAGTCTTCTCTCTCTCTCTCTCTCTCTCTCTCTCTCTCTCTCTCTCTCTCATAACCATTGCCGGACAGATCAATAGAGTGATTGAATATGGCTCTATTTGATCGTGAAGCTGGCCAATCACGTGCCTCAAGGATCTGCGTTGAAAATGACCCTGACTTACCACAAGGCTTCAATAAATGAGGCCGTGTTATATTCGATCGTTTACAAGACACTCGATGGATTTTTTTTTGTCGCTACAGTCTTATGAATATTCATAGCGCCAGATATCGCCGCCACCGTAACCGCCATCGCCTTTTTATTGTCTATGTGTGAGAGAGAAAAAGAGGTGGCTGTTTGAATTATGTATTTGTTCAGCGAAGACAATGACTTGAGTATTTCGCCTGTCCTCCTCCTCCTCCTCGATCTTCCATTTCCCTACCACCACCGATATTCTACGACAGGAAGCACCAATATGGCATTAATGAATGCATGATGCTATTTCAACATCTGCACTTACACACTCGTCTGCACTCACCTAATGCAGCCATGTTTTGCATGCATACGTATATATGCATAAACATTTCGTTTTCTTCATCTTGGCATTGAACTGGTCATGTGACTGAAGAAAAAAGACAATTTGTTTCTGTTTTTGGTAGAACGCCGCCAACTTTCCTTGAAAATGTTCTTTTTTGTAAAAAGAACATCGTTTTTTTATGATGTTGGTCTCCATTCTTTATTCTATTTTTCACACACACACACACACACACACACACACGCATGACTGAGTGTGTATACGAGTGAATATGAATATATGACTCTTTATGAATGTGTGCATATATGATTGTGTGTGTGTGTGTGTGTGTGTGTGTGTGTGTGTGTGTGCGTGCATACATAATGGTGAGGGCGTGGATACGTGATTATAGCATGTGTGTGTGTGTATTCATGATCATAATGTGCATATGTGTGTGGTTATAATGTGTGTGAGCGTATAATTATAGCGTGTGTGTGTGTGTGTTTTTATAAGATTATAGTGTGTGAATGCATAAATGATTAATTCATGTGTGTACATATATGATTATAACGCGCATGTGTGTATGTGTGCATATGATTATTGCAGGTGTGTGTGTGTGTGCGTATATATAGCTATAGCATATGTGTATGTGTGTGCATATATGATTATTGCGTATCTATGTGTGGGTGCCATGAGGATAACCTGTTTGTGTTCATATATGATTATATTCTGTGTGTATATGGTTATATCATGTTTTCGCGTATATATATATATATATATATATATATATATATATATACTTTAAGAAAAAACAACGAAACCGGTCACATAGGATTATAAATTTATTTCTATCCAAGAATACTATATATATATATATATATATATATATATATATATATGTGTGAGTGAGTGTGTTATGATACCCAATCTGCGGACTTATTCCAGCCTAACCCTCAATTCAGGTAACTTGATTATGTAGTAGGGCTGACATCTATTCATTTTTTTAATGAAGAAAGTCTCAATACTTTCTAAACTCTGTGTGTAATACAAAATTATACAAGTACGGCACACTCCATACTCTACTTAGGTATGACTTTATTTTTCTTGTTTTAAACGTAGCTTTTTCTCCCCTTAAAAAAACACCTCAAACTATTTTGAAAACAACGGACTAAAGTAACTCCAAAGTACATATTTATACTTAATCGCTACTATATTCTTAACAGTATACAGTATTTAAAAAATACTTCAATGTCTATTCATTTATTTAACTGTTCTGCAATCGTGAACTTCTGAAAACTCTTCAAAATAATTGACTTAAGTTACCAACTTGTGTTTCTTTGCTTTGATGATATCGAATAATAAAAGGTTGTTTTATTCCGTCCTATTTTCTAAATTCTACAATCAGCTTCAGCAACCAGTTTAACTTTATGCCCCAAAAGGGCTAGAATCTCAATGTTTACTTCATTTTTTTTCTTACATCTTTTGTAGTGCATTTTTTTTATTGTCTGATTTTTTTTAAATGTTTGCAATCTCTTGATAATGACCTTAAGACGAAAAGTAGTTGTTAAAAATTATGAAGTGATTATAAACAAATATTGATATTGTTTGTCTTATCTTTGTATATGCACACTTGTTTTTTATTGTTCCTTTATTTTGTTCTCTTATGCGGAAAAAAATAACAGTAAATAAATAGAATATGCAAACAGAATGTGTATATTCCCAATCTCCATCTTGGATAATTATCCGGTAAGGGATTGTGATAATAATTGTCAGTGTTTATTTTCAATAGTCCAAAACAACTGTTTCACCTTTAACACAATTATGGGCTATTAAATAATCTTTTTATTCCACACACACACACACATATATATATATATATGGGAATAAATATGAAAAAGCACAAGATCATCAAAAGATAATTTCATTTATTGTTTGATTTATTTGCCAACGTTAAACGTTTCGGCTTTCTAGATATTAGACCTTCATCAGAGCGTCTGAATATGTGATGCTGTATCTTCTCAATTTTCTTTGATTAAATTTCATATTTGTTAAATGAAACAAAAAGATGAGATGGTTTTAAATATTCTATTTCCGTTAGTGGCGTTCTGTTTCAAAATTGTGATATATAAAATTTAATTTAAATAGAATTCAGAAGATATAACTATCACATATTCAAATGCCCTGATGAAGGTTTAATGTTTAAAAAATCGAAACTTTTAACGTTGACAAATAATTCTATGAATAATTTCATCCTCGAAAGACCTTGTGAGCTTTTGTTTTGTTTTTTGTTTCTTCAAATTCATTTTTATACCGTCAGATTTACTTCCGGTTTCACACACACACATATATATATATATATATATATATATATATATATATATATATATATATATGTGTGTGTGTGTGTGTGTGTGCAAAACAATGCGAAGCAAATTTTTACTTTTTCTTGTTTCGAAGCAGAGAGTGTTATTTTCCAATTGCTTATGCCTAAAGTAAATGGAAAAGACCCTTTTTTTTCTCTTCAAACTTTGCTTTTGTAACTAAAGAGCGTATGCCAAAAACATGATGGGAGACCATATTTAGTGACTGATATGTGAAAATGGCTTAGTTTCTGGTCGCAAATCTCGAAAGATTATTCATTTCTAAAACCGTGGCGTAACAGCTAAAGTGCTGGACTGCGTCCTCGAAGTAAACGAATTCGAACTCCAGTTGCGCAATTACGTTCCCTTTCGGACTAATGCCCTTAGAAAAGGTATAAGCCCCCGTATCCCCAAGCTATAGGTTAAATAGTACCACAATTGTTCTTCTGGAAGGACGGCTTTGATATGATAGTTGATATGCTATAAACATGGATAGTTGATATGCTATTAAACATGGCCTTGACTGGATAGTTTATATACTATTAAACATGGATAGTTGATATACTATTAAACATGGCTTTGACTGGATAGTTGATATGCTATTAAACAGGGATTGTTGATATACTATTAAACATGACTTTGACTAGATAGTTGACGTACTATTAAACATGGCTTTGACTGGATAGTTGATATACTATTAAATATGGATTGTTGATACACTATTAAACATGGATTTGACGTGATAGATGATATACTATTAAACATGGCTTTGACTGGATAGTTGATGTACTATTAAACATGGCTTTGACTGGATAGTTGATATGCTATTAAACAAAAAAACGTAAACCTAAATCTTTAGTATGAATACCCGTAAGTTGTTATATTCGGATTTTAATTGAAATGTGCAAATTTACTTGTTTTATGAAAAAAAATAGTTTCATTATCCAAGGTACAAAAGCAAATTTTGAAGGGAATAATGACCGTTTTCTCTACGTTTCTATATCATAAACAATATTTTTTTTACCGGAACTATGATAATTATACTACAAACTTACATTTGTATAATTCGTATTATTTTGCATATTTCTTGCAGTTCAACCTGAAATAACCCGAAAGTTTTATCAATAATTGAAGGATTAAGAAAGGCATCGTTCTGGTGCCTGTTTTTCTTTCTTTTTATTTCGGTAGATTTTTAAATTGTTACATACTTCAGACAATATTATGCTCTCTATAAACTATTAGCAGTTCTAATATCTAATAACCAAAATAGAACAGTTTGATTTTACCATTAATTTAACTGCTAAAATATTTAGTATCACTTATAACCATAATTATTTTTCTAGCCTATCATGTGGGTAAAGACTTATTTCTGGAGCACGGACTGGCACACTTGAACACACGAGGTTGGTATTTTTTTTCAAATTAGTAAAATATATAATATATATATATATGTAGATATAGATATATAAAATTAGTCTCCTAAGAAGCTTAAAATACCCAAAGCTTAGGAATTAGATACGCATATTGCTTTTTCTAGTTTACTTTGTCAGATTAAGTAGATTTAATCATTTACAAATATTTTATATTAGCACAATTAATTTTATAAGAAAGAACAAAACTTTAAAACCATTAAAACCCATGAGAATATAACGTCAAAGTGCCCACACCACACACACTTAAAATTTTTGAATCTAAACAATAAACATTGACATTAGTACCATTGTCATGATGAAAATTCGATTTAGGTCATATCTTTGTCTTCAGATAATTGATTTTAACGGCACTTCAACCCATTTAGATTAATTTTATGCCTAGAAGTTTTGGAATCACGTAAATTTTACGTTTATATTTACATTTTTTGTGTAGTTGTTGCTTGAGAGTTTTGTTTGCACACAGTTATTTGATATTAAGTATTCTTATCTAATACAAATAATTTGCACACAGTTGTGTGATTTCAAATTTTCTTATCCAACTAAAAATATTTGCAAGCAATTATATAGTTTCAAGCAACTAATCTTAACATTTCAAGACTTCCTAACATTCAGAATTCTATTTGATAATAATCGTCGTTTCTTTGCACATAGAAACATGGTTTCATCTATACTTAGTCCATTCTAATAATTTTCAAACTGACGCATTGATGGGACCCTAAAAAGTAAAACCGTTCAGAGTGGACCAAAGTTTAATAACCATGAAAGATTATTTCACTCTTTCTGGGAGTGAAACCTCAATATCAGATTCAGCTTTGTATCATACCGAGGACCCCTCCCCGTTTTTGTGGAGGTCTTATCTCTCTGCAGAGGATACAGTAAAAATATTCGAAAATGAAAAATAGTTTTAATTATATAGCCTCACTTTCAAGAACGAAATTGATCCTGGGAAAGGAATAGCGCCTTGGTGTAGTAGCTATTGAAAAGGGAGCATTCGGGTCATCCTCGACTACGGTCGCCAACTTTCAACTCTACAAAATGAACCCTAAAATTAAGGATTACGGTATTAAAAAGTATTTCCACAGGATATGAAGTTCTTATAGATTGGAAGCGCCAAAAATTATCTAAGAAAACCTTTTTTGTTTGTTTTTTTTAACGGTGAAGTTACCTTAATCGAATCTTGACATCAGTACTACGACTACTGATCCAATTTTAATAGAAATGGTTAAATGTTTAATTACTTTGACTTTTTTTTTTTTTTTTAATAATGTGACCTGCCTAATGTTGAGGAATGTATCATGTGGCCCATTCTCGAAAAAGGTTGCCCAGGCCTGCTAAATACCAAGTGATTTAGCTGTTGTCTCAAAGGCTGAATTTTGTCGTCCATTTTACCTCCGCATATTTCCTCATTTTTTTCAGGGTCAAATTAAGAAAAAAGGTGTCTCATGTATCCAGTTAGTAATAAACAGTTTCTGTTATGAGATTTTATTATAGAATGTCAAGAGTTGACGATTGGAGTCACAGTTGTTCTTGAAAAAGAGTAATTACAATTGATATTGAGTTTTTTTTTCCGTGAAATACATGGGCACGTTTTTGAGTGTTATTGTGACTTCATCTGGGATGTATTATATTTAGAAATTAAAATATCTGTACAGTTTCTAAAGAAAAACGATGTTATTCTCGAGACAGCTAAATTTAATACAGTACAGGGTCCTACTTGTGGGTCGAATGAATGAAAACATGGATTTAAAAGAAAAGTGAGTTTACGAAGAAAAAGTGAGTCCATATGAAAAAATGGTAACAAATCATATATAATTCATATATGTAAACCGGATTTGGCATTGAATAACCCTTAGTGGTTGATATGCCGTGAAACTCAAACAACCAAACAGTACAGGGCCAAATGTGAGTCAATGTACACGGGATGATTGTCATGCGCCAATCATCCCAATGCTTTAAAAAAAATAAATATTCTTTATCTGCTTTGAAAATCAGCATTCAAAATCTTGGCTTTTTACCAAGGATGAAACACCAGCCTTCAGCACATGTTTAAAACCGCAAACACCAACAAGACAGATCAGTTTGGCTTAATCTGACACAAGCTTACTCTTGTGGAACATTAAGAGAGAACTCGCCGTATTGACCATTGTTATATGCTTATTGATATATGCTAAACTTAGGAGGTGCCTGTGGTGTAATGGTTATCGTCGTAGGAAATGGACACGGCGATACGAGTTCAAATCCTGGACGAGACTGACTGCATTTCACATAGCACTTGGGAAAGGTATGAATCCAATTATTCTCCCTCCAGCTATGGGTAAATAGTAGGGCAGACTTGGTTCTTCAGCCTTGGTGAGGCAACTAGTCTAGGAGAAGGAAAACTCTGAATTCAAACCTGTTAAACTTCGCTTAAAAATTGACCTTGTGTCATATCCCGCCCGAGCGGAGGGGTTGGGTAAATATGGATAAATGCTAAACTTTAGTCTGGTTCAAGGCCACACGTTTGACTGTAAGCGAGGATAGAACTAACGACAGTAGTGATGATGAGCGAGACTAATTTGCTAACCAGTGATACACGGTGACTATCAATCCCTTACCCAATAGGATTTCATATAGATGTTGTTTGTTAGATTCGAGTAATAGTGGATAGAGTGTTCGCCAATGGTTCGGAAGACCTGGGTTCAATCCCAGGTCGAGTCATACCAAAGACTTTAAAAATGGTACTTGATACCTCCTTGCTTAACACTCTGCGATATAAGGTATGTATCAAGGGTAAAGTTGAGCAATCCAGGGAAAGGAGTACCGCCCTCCCCTACACCCCAGTATAGAAGCTATTGAAAAGGAAGCGTTCAGGTCACCTTCGACTACGATCGCTAACTTTACTTTTTACGTAGATCTCTCGAGTTATTATAAAATGTCACCCAAGGAAGGCTGGAGAACCGGTTAAAAATACGAAAGATTAAAACAAAGTTTCAAGAGAAACAGCCTGAAATGATCAACTCTTTTACAATACTATGTGCACGTTTGTATCTTTTCGTTGAATACTAGAGTCTGTCATTTTGAATGTTTTTTTTTTTGTTTTTTTTTTTTTGTTTTTTGTTTTTTTAGGGGGTGTTTTTTAAGCAAAACGTAAATCATTTGACAGTTTGGTTTTTGGTTTTATTGTTTTTGCTTTGGGTTTTTCTGTTTGGCTTTTTTCTTTTTTGTTATTTTTTTTTTAACACCTCTATCCATAAACGTTTATTTGACAGTCAAGATAAATGAATAAGAAACACAAAAAAAAACTAATAAAATCAAAACAAAGAACATTTTAAAATATTGTTTTTGCTGGGGTTTTTTTTTATATACTAGTCCATTATTTCATTTATTTATTTATTTTATGTTAAAACTCAAGATAGTTTGTCAGTTTTTAAGAGATAAGATTCTTTTTAAAAGTAAATATTCATCTATATCATAACGATCCAAATTTTGTACACACGTTAGTGTGAATTGGTAAAACAGGAACACAAAAAGACTTAGATACTGGATCCGACAGATGGTTCACCCAAATTTTAAAATTGCCGCCTGGAAAGCGCTAATAACGGGGAGTATGTGCGTTATCTTTTAGCACTGGTAGACATGCTATTTCAGTTGCCATCATGCCGTGTAATGATGAAAATCGTGCATTTTTTTCTTGAAATTCATCTCACTACATGATCCATTCCCTTTTGGATTACTTCCTCTGGGGTTACCTGTAATCTCTAATATTCAAACGTAGGTAGCAGACAACTGTTGAGCTGAAAGATGTTTTTTATTCGTCAAGAAATTGTGGCAATACAAGAAACAATGACTCAGCGAGCGTGGTAGAAATTTAATGTGAGACTCCATGAGTGTATATCTTATGATAGCAAACATTGAGATGATATATTCTTTAAAACAAAGTGAGAACAAATTTAAATTTACCGCTTTGAAGACGCCAGTAATGGAGAGTGGGTGAGAGTCATGTCTTTGTGCAGCAGTACCAGAAGCAATGACTGTACAAGAAAAGCATAACTTTTGAATGAGGCTTCAAGAGTCTATAACTGATGAGAGCAAGGATTTAGATGATACATTCTTTTAAACAAGGTGATAACAAAACAAAATAGCAAACTTTGTTCTTTTTTATAGTAAAATTAAATTTCTGTAGACTGATAACTATTAAAGGGTAATCATAAATTACTATCTCGTGTTTGCTATCTGCTTTCCCGGTTAAGCTTAGAATGCGCTAACAGCATCCCTGCAGAGGGGTAAGGTCCCTCCACCAAATAAAAAAGGTGTGTCCTGGGTATGACATTAAGCTATATCTGATAGTGAGACTCTTGATCTGAGGAGTGTGAATTGCCCCTTCATTGTCATTACCCTCATGTCCACTCTGACCCGGAGTGGTAGCACCCGTTCGGGTTTCGTCTATACGACAAATAAATGTATTTCAAAGATTATTGTTATTCGGTAGGATAGAGTGCAAAGAAAAATCTGAGAAACGTGCAAAAGATTCTAGACTATTTGATATAGTTAAAATCTATCATATTATATAAATTTTTATAAATGTTGAGTGATTCGGCATTAATTTTAATGGCACCGTAAAAATATGTAAGCAGGAACAACTTCAGACACACTGATAGACTATGATAACGATAGACAGTCGGATAGATTATGATAACGGTAGACAGATAGACTGTGACAACGATAGACAGACGGATAGACTATAATAACGGTACACAGACAGATAGATAGACTGTGACAACGATTGACAGTCGGATAGATTATGATAACGGTAGACAGATAGACTATGACAACGATAATGATGGACTGAAAGATAGACTGGGATAACGATAGACAGGCAGAATTATAAACTGTCATGGCGATATTCAGACAGACTGAGAGATAGTGATTAGCAATAGGCAGACTGATTGGTTGTGATAGCGTCAGACTAAAAGACAAACCGATAGACTGTGATAGCGATAACAGACAGACAGGCGGATACATTGTGATAGCGAGAGGCAAACAGACTGATGCTGTGGTGGTGACATATTGACAGACAGAGTGAGATACCAATAGATAGAGATAACGAAAGGTAGACAGAGACAGTCTATGATATTGGTAGATAGTCAATTATGCAGATAGATAGATAGATAGATAGATAGCGTTTGATAAAATAAATTTTAACTAACTTGTTGGTGTTTAATTGTTTCTCCGGTTATTTTCCGCTCCGTTTTAGTGTTGATATTAAACATAAAAAATTGAGACCGTCAAAAGATTTACTTCTCAGATATCATAAGATAAAGACCAATATTTTCCTCTTTGGTGTTTCTGCTTTCTTCTTGCTAAGCAGATGAATTTAGGAGATGAAACAAGCCAGTCTCTGGAATCAAGAGGCACTTGACATTTAATTGATTTTCCAGATGATATTAAATATCTAAGAAGCTAAATGATAAGATACGAATCTTAGAGAGAGAGTTCACAGTGTGGTAGCAATGGAGCTAAAAAAGGGTTTTTCATTCATGTGAATCTGAAGACTTTGCATGCCCTTAAATAACCTAAATGTTACTGATCTGAAACTTGATCTGAAAAGAGTATAAATAAATATACAAGATGCTGACCAAAAGTATGGGAAATTTTAAAGATCGATCGATCGATCTGTTCGGCCGTCAGCTTAATCAACATTTCTCGTGTTTCACAAGAAATTTCACGTCTCTCTCGAAACTAGGAAATAAAGAAACTCATTTACGTTTTTTTTTTTTTTTTTTTTTTTTTGTGTATGTATTTATTGAGGAAACCATTTTATATCTTATGATTGTTGATTTTGAACGGCATGTCAACTTACCCAGGGTTATTTTAGGCCAAAAGGATCATTTTGTGCCTTCATTTTACTGATTTTGTTTTGTTTTCTGTTTGTTTTGTAACGATTGTTTAGTATTTATTGAATTATATCCGAACGAATATTTTGGATTAATGTATTGATTTTTTTTTTCTCATTTGGAACCAATAACTTCTTCCTGGTTTGAATGTCTTGACCTGTTTTTATCAGTCTGTATCTGTTCCATTCTCTCTGTGTCAGTCTGTGTCAATGTGTCTGTCTGTCTGTCTGTACGATCGCTTGCCTTTATTTTGACTTGCTGTTTTAGAAGTTTGATATTCCCAAAATCGTCTCGATTGGCAGCCGGAGATAGAATTCTAAATTTGGATGGAAAGGTTTTATTGAAAGTACAAAAGAAATATCGTATAACATCTAAACCCTCACTTTTCTCGTGTCTTGGTGTATATATATATATATATATATATATATATATATATATATATATATATATATATATAAATTGTGCAAGTCATATAAAACTATTATTTATATTCATGAGGTACAATTACTTGCATACACATGGGTCTGTTTATTGGAGGAGTGCATATTTGCATGCCTGTGTATGGAAGTGTATAATGCATAGGTGTGATATTAGCTGACAATTAAAGCAATGGAGGAGTTATTGAAATGCCCAATTTATCTTCGTCTGCAAGATAGACGCCGTCATTATAGTAAGCAGGCTTATCAAGCCTGTCTCCAACTCATTAGAGGATGGACCTTCAGCTAAACATTGTCGCTGACACAAGCGACCATAAATCATTGTTCGTCCCTGATTGGCCGTCATCATTACCCTGCCTTCCCGGAACGAGATGCCTCCGTATTAGGAAAATAGCCATCTTGTCTTTCTTTCTTTCTCCCTCTCTCTCTCTCTCTCCTCGTATTTGTCGCGATATGGTGACTTGCATTCGTTTCTTGTTCCATTTTGATTATTCTCTCTCTCTCTCTCTCTCCCATGAATAACTTAATTAGGCAATATGATAATATTGAGATTGGCATTGCCTCTTCCATTCTAATTAGAAAGGACAAAACAATCAAATGACCACGAATACTGGTAATATACCTCCCCAAACTCACGTTTTGCTTTTTGTCCTCTCTTTATATGATAAACAATTTTTTGAGCAAAAAAAAAATGTGCATTTTATTGACTCAAGGAATAAAACACAATAACGAAAAAAAATATTCATTTTTAATTTTTGAATAAGCGGAACATCTTATTTCTTTATTTCGAAGTTTATTTTTATCGTCTTCAGATCAAAGCCGAATAAACAAGCAAATAACAAAATCAGCTGATCTTTTAAGATTTAATTTAAGTTCAGGTTTTGACGACGTACAATGATCTTCGTGTGGTTATTTTAATGTATTTCAAGTTGCTCGATTCGTGAAGACCTTAAGCAGGTCTGACTTGAACGGTCGAGCAACTGGGCTGTGCTTGAGGGCTCAAGGCATCAAGTCTAATCCCAGCTGTTCTATCAGTTTATAAACTCGTTTCTCTCTCTCTCTCTCTCTCTCTCTATATATATATATATATATTATTCAATCCAGGAAATCCAGAGTTGGGAATAATTCCAATCAGGATAAATGAAATATTCAAAAATAGAATATAAGATTTAAATAATCCTAGTAAAGAGCTCAATGTAACAATCGATACATAGGAGAAATAGTTTGTTTTTTTCTCTGTCTGGTTGTAAATGTGAAAAATTTATCTTAATTCTATTTCTTGTTTGATCTGAAGAAGTTCTGTTAATTTTTTTAGAGCATTGATTTATATCAATGCTTTTAACAGGATGGAAATAAATTTACAATCTTAATGAGACCGATTGTTGAGGTATTTTTTTTTTTTTTTTTTTTTTTTTTTTTTTTTTTTTTTTTTTGGAGGGTTGTTTTTTTGAGAGAAAAAATATATAGATGTAAGTAATGTTGGCTACCTTAGTCGAGGATGATTCGAAGGCTCAATTTTCAATAGCTACTAAACCGATGTGTAGGGGAGGGCGCTAATTCGACAAAGATGACTTTGACATTAAATAACCCACAAAGGTTGATATGCCATTAAACAAAGAAACCAAACTAACCAAATAGGAAATGACTTTCTTTTCTTTTTAAGAGTTAAAGAAACTTAACAAATATCTTCCCAAGCTATGGGTTAAATAGTATCACTTCTGCTCTTCTATAAGAATGGCTTTGACATAAAATAACCCACGAATGTTGATATGCCATTAAACAAAGAAACCAAACAAACCAAATAGGAAATGGCTTTCTTTTCTCTTTAAGAGTTAAAGAAACTTAAGAATTATCTCCCCCAGCTATGGGTTAAATAGTATCACTGTTGTTCTTCTTCAAGAATGGCTTTGGCATAAAATAACCCACGAAAGTTAATATGCCATCAAAACAAAGAAACCAAACCAAATTTTATTTTGTCTTCGATGCCTTTTTTAAATTTTTTTATTTTAACATTTCGATTTTTTTTAAAATTATAAATTTGTCTTTTCAGGAAATTTTAACTTTCGTTTTAGACATTGATAACTTTCTTTTAATATCATTGTTTTGAATTATTTTACTGTCAGAGAATATTTTCTTGACATTTCAAATAAGCCGATGCGATTTGATAAATAAACTTAAAAAAGAAAAAAAAAAACGTGGCGGTATCATTTTTTTTTTTTACAGTCATTTTATCAGATGAGTTTTGCCTATCACCGACTGGATAAAAAAATCGTCGGTATTTTAGTGAATGTAGTTAAACGGTGTTGATTTCAACAAAAAAATACAATTTTTTTTCTTTTCTTTATTTTATTTATTTTTTATAAATAAAAAAGAAATATCAAAGAAATGGAAAAAAAATTTGAACTGGTTTGCTTCAATAAAATTGACAAGGAGTCTCGTTTTTCCATCATCTTTCTGAGGTAATTTGTATTTAATGAATTATAATTTGAAATTTGAATTTCATTAAATAACACAATTTGCTGCCTTTTAACCAAAATTCAATCCGATCTTTTCGAAAAAGGAAAGCGAAAATATAGAAGTTCCACACACACACACACACACACACACACACACATGCACCACTCAGCAATTTTTTTTTTTTTTTGTCTTTTGTTTATTTTATTTTGAACTGAGAAATCTGAATAAATTCCATTATAAAAGAAATTAAGAAACTTTCATTTAAAAAAAAAGATAATAATAATCGCAGAACAAAGAAGTTTTATAAGTTGACTTAAAAAACTTGGCACAATCAATATTCATTTTCTTTAGTTGGTATGTGGGAATTAAATGACACTAGGTAACTCTTAAACATGCTATCTATGATGATATCGCTACATTTATTTTAGAAATGAGTGTGTTCTATCAAGAAATGGAATGATTAAAAACAATATTCAGCTCAAATGAAAACCACACAATAATTCAGACGCAAATTAATTTGGAATTTTTTGAATTTTCAGCATATTGGACTATTAAAATACTCAGATGTCCCATTTTTCATGGTTTACGGTTATACCGGACATTGGTCTAGCGGTTGGTGTTCGCCAATGGCCCGGGAGACCTGGGTTCAATCGGGTCATACCAAAGACTCAAAAAATGGTACTTGATGCCTCCTTGCTTAACACTCAGCATTATAAGGTACGGATCAAGGGTAAAATGGAGCAATCCAGGGATAGGAGTAGCGCCCTCCCCTAAACCAAATCCAAGTTTCGAAAAATTATTGTTGAAAATACCACTATAAGAACACACGATTGATAAGCTACGACTACAAATCCTAGAAGCCCTACATATAAAAAAAAAAAAAAAAAAGATCAATAGAATTAATTTTGAAATTCGTAACAATGTTTTGAAATGCCTTTAGAATTTTTTTTCTAGCATTCCTTATTTCTTGATAGTCTTCTATTTCCGTTGATAGCGTTCTGTTTTTTAAATTCATCAGCCACTCAGTTTTATCCAACAATGCGTTTGCATAGTTTTGTTATATTATAAAAACTTTCAAAACTCATTAATAAAACACTCTTTACAACCCCTGATGATGGCCTATGAAGGGTCCAAAAACGCTTGGTAAATTCATCCACCAATTCCAACCTGAAACCAAGACACTTCTCAGGAAACTCGAAAGGATCTTGAATTATACAGACAAAATGTGTCTTTATTATTTAATCAAGCATGCATATATATATATATGTGTGTGTGTGTGTACACACAAACCCGCAGTGGAACCTAGACTTACAAAAACTCCATTATACGAAAAATTCAGTATACAAAACGGGCTTTGAAGAAATTTCCATCTCATTTAACGAAAAAATATTCAAGATACGAAAACGAAACTCGAAAGGTAACGTGTCATTATCCGTAACAACATTCATTATTATTTTTCTTTGATTTTATTATTTTTTTATTGTTTTTTCAATATTTATCTAAATGACTATTTTGTCATTAACGAATATATTCCTTCGGGTGGGTGTAATATTTACACTTTATACGACTGGATAAATCTTGTCCCATAATACGAAAATTCTAAGATACAAAATCACCCGATGGAACGAATTAATTTCGTATCTCGCGGTATCACTGTGCATAGTCTGTCTGTTGATGACTATATATATATATATATATTCACATTATAGTTTACTGGATTTATAAATGAATGAATTGTGCTCAATATCGGTGATTATGAGCATATGTAGATCCAAGTTAAGACAGCGTAGACATGATGATTACAATGACGAGAAACTAACAGTCATCAGGCGCCGTTGTTCCCGAGTTTCCGCTATCCCAACTTTATATATTATTTGTGTGCTGGTTTGTCTATATCTTCTCCAAATACTCAATAAATGTGATATATTCAGCAACTTGGCCAAAGAGAATCACGGTTGGCTTGACTGAAGGACATGACTCTAATAATCAGTAACAGGACGTGACAGAGGGAAAGCTCCGCACGTCGTTAATCACAGTATGTGTCACGAGTCGCGCGACTGATTTAGTAAACATCATTTTGATGTAGTTTTAACCATGATACTCACGTGAGTGTCAATAAATACTAGAAAAAAATCTCATTAAAGTGTATTATTAGTAGCAGAACCTACGCTTTATCACACAGGAAATGGACACGGCGACACGAGTTCAAATCCTGGACGAGACTGATTGCATTTCACACAGCACTAATAAATTTGGGAAAGGTATAAATCCAATTATTCTCCCTCCAGCTATGGGTAAATAGTAGGGCAGACTGGGTTCTTCAGCCTTGGTGAGGTAACTAGTCTAGGAGAAAGAAAACTCTGAATTCAAACCTGTTAAACTCCGCTTAAAAATTGACCTTGTGTCATATCCTGCCCGAACGGAGGGGTTGGGTAAATAGGATCACACCTTATCTAAATATGGTTGTTATCCCCACCCCATCCCTATAAAAAAAGAATGAGAGAAACAGGGAGAGAGACACCGAATAAATAATATGTACAGTGTTTCTTTTTTTAGTTTTCAATCTTATTAAATTTCATCAAACATCATTTAATTAAGACACTTTTCGATTCTGATTTTATGTAGTAAACTTTAAAGAATTGTTTCTTACACTTTTGTCATTAGTTTAAATATTTCTGTTAAGATGTGAATTTGCACAGATATTTATTTATGAATCGTTCTCTAATTGTATATGTGCGCATATATAGAAAGAGGCAAGAGAGAACGTGTATTTTTTTAGCTTACTAACAATGATTAGCTTCAAAACCACATCACCTTCACCGCCAAAATAACTATTAATCTCCATTGAGAGTAACACATTTGAGTCTATGAATGCATTTTGCTGAGAATATATTTCTAAAGTCATAATTAAAATGTTCAATACTTCTCGTATCCTCACCAGTAGGTCTCTTGACAAATCAAGTCTTAAGAATGAGCTTTCTTTTTTTTTTTTTTAATTTTCTTTTGAGAGACAAAAAGGCGATTTCGAAAAGTCTTTCGTACAAATATATAAATATCTATATCGCTTCAATTTTCCGCGCCTTTTTAATTCAGTTGGGATACGCATGCGCGTCGAGTTCCTTTAGATATTCTTGCCTCTGTTTTTTCCTCCACTGGAATTTGTCTGACAACATTTTAAAATATAATAGACTATGAATTAAGTGGGGGGGTAAAATGCTTAAGTAATTTTGCAGCGTTGGGACAAAAATCCTAAAAATTCTTCGTTGTGTTTTCGGCTGGTTATTCATTAATGGCAAGCAGGATGTGCTGTTTGAGGACAAAGGTGAAGCTGCCAATTCTACTTTTATAATAATAACGTAAATAGGGTCTTTAATTATTGTGCTTGTGTTGTGGCTTAGGTAGGACCACCACGATGTACACGCGGAGCATCACGCTCTACGCGTGGAGCATCACGTGCCGAAAAGAAGCATCAAAGCAGCCGAACAATTTTCTTCTTTTTTTTTTTTCTTTTTTTCAACCCTGATTCAGAATTGCAATAAGCACTATTAAACAATTATAAGCAAGGTGATATATCGACGAAATAATAACATGAATTTCATCGCTACTCAATCAATTCTGCTCTACCCTCAATCAACGCTGGCGGCAAAGTTTGTTTGTTTGTTGTTTTTTTTTGTTTGTTTGGTTTTTTTTGTTTGTTTTTTGTTTTTGCTTTTTTTTTTGTTTTTTGTTTGTTTGTTTTTTGGGGGGTTTTTTGTTTGTTTTGTTTTGTTTTTTTTTGTTTTTTTTTGTTCAATGTTTAAATTATTCAACTTTCTTAACAAAGACTGAAAGATCAAATTTAGCTCTGGATATAGATTTTAGTTCATTTATTTAAACGGCAGATTAACCTGCTAAGGGTTATTTTATACTTAGACGTTAAGGAATTACTTTCAGTGTATTTTACATTCATATATTTCATTCATACTAACATTTTTTATATAATGGTTTCTTAATAATTTTTTCGTGTACAGAATTGTGTGATTTCAAGTATTCCTATCTAATTCTAATAATTATATAGTTTAGATCAATTAGTTTTATTAAATGATTAAACTTGTTTGCATTGTCATATGGTTTCAAGTAACAAAATAATCCTGAGTAAACAATTATAACTTTAATTGATTATTTTTAATACAAATAATTCGCACAAAGTTATATGGTATCAAGTGTTGCAACCCGACGATAATAATTTACACTTTGACACAGAGACAGTGCCCTAACAGGTATTACCACTCCAGCTCAGAGTGGGCCTGGGAGTAATGGCAATGAAGGAGAACTCCACACTCTCCATATCTCTATCAGATGTAGTTAAGTCTCATACCTATGGCACCCCTCTTTGAGAGTTCTTACTCAGCTTCAGGAGATACAGTCAGCGTATTCTATAAACCTCTAAGGGGAGTATTTTCATGAAATTTCTGAAGATTCTTTAATAGTTTGAGAAATAGGGTTCCTCCTTCAAAGGTCCATAATAATTCCGTTACACTCGTTCGGAAATACTTTAAACTAATCGTTAAATATATACCTTTGATAAGTCTGTGTAAGATCTATTCTCAACAAGTAGCCCTCCCTCCCTCTCTCTCTCTCTCTCTCTCTCTCTAGTGTCCTGGATATGACACTAAACTATTTGATAGTGAGACTCTAATTCTGGAACTCTGTAGAATGTGGAGGACCCCTTCATTGTCATTACTCTCAGTTCCACGCTGATCCGGTGCGGCAGGGTTAGAGTTCCATCTATGGGTTGAATAGAACTGTTAGACCATTTAACTGTAAGCAAACAACTGATGTATATTAAATAGAATCGTTAATGTTAGATAGCAATACTTGAAACGATTTAACTATGTGCAAACAATAGCAGTACTTGATTGTGCACAAACAAATTATTCTAACCTTTTTAAAAATAAAATTACCAACAAACAATTCGCTTATAAATCATATATGTGAATCGATTAAACTGTATCCAAATAAATAACTTATGTTAAACTAAACTATTTATCCATTTAATTGTGTGCAAACAAATGACTGATGTTAAATTGTTAGAGTTCGATACCAATACTTGAAATCATTTAACTGTGTGCAAATAAATAAGCTTTAGCTAGTTTTAAAATATTATATACAAATTATTTGTTTACAAGTCATATATATTTAATGGATAATGTATAAACATGATTTGGCATTAAATAACCTAGAAGAGTTAATATGCTATTAACCCCCCCCCCAAATCAACTGTTTCTCTCGGTCTCTGATTTCCTTCTTCCACTTTTTTTTTCATCTTTTCTCTTCTCCATTTCTCTCTCCACACATTGTGAGCTTGTTGTTGTTGTTGTTGTTTGTCTCTTTTTCAAGTTTCTTGTGATGTTTACAATGAATCGACATTACTGTGATCTAGTTTCTGTTCCCAATTATGTTGTCGGAAACAAAACATGCATTTTGTTGTTTCATGTTTGACTTCCTAACGAAATGTTTTCTCATC
The DNA here is from genome assembly GCA_963585895.1 of Sepioteuthis lessoniana. Taxonomy (NCBI): domain Eukaryota; kingdom Metazoa; phylum Mollusca; class Cephalopoda; order Myopsida; family Loliginidae; genus Sepioteuthis; species Sepioteuthis lessoniana. Next base: position 107,820 of record CAUZXS010005301.1, on the reverse strand, counting down.
TGGCCTCTATGTGGCTGAGTTTCATAGCCAATGTTTTGTCTTGACGCTTTCTACTCAGCACAGAAACAACTGCAGTCAGTCAGCAGGTCTCATACTTAAGCAATCACAAGAGTAAAGTTACCAATGACCATATGATGTCTGCTGAAAAAAACAAAATATTTGGAACAGGCTCTATATCTCTTGATGACATGTTTGTCACAGTTACCCAAACAAAACACAGATTTTCTAAAAACAACATGACCAGGTTTGATATATTTCCGAGTTTTAATCTTAAATTTGAAAAATCACGAGTTGGTATTTGTTCACCGTTGACACAAAAC
>CAUZXS010005301.1:92500-102500 GCA_963585895.1 Sepioteuthis lessoniana | reverse complement strand
TACAAATGTAAAAAAATCTTTAGATAAAAATATTTTTGTTGTTACATTTGTTTAAAGAGAAAATCAATAATTCATATATTTAATAATGGAGTGTAAAAGTTAGGGTGTTCCAAAAAATTTATCATTTAAGATGTACAGGCTTTTTCATAAAAATTGATATCATTTCGTAATCTAACCACTTCACCGATTGTCGTCTAAATGATTTTCTATTTCAACAGCACGTGTAAAAACAACTCAAAATTCGATTGTTCATTTTTAAACGCCCCTCCTTTTTTTCCTGTGAATATCATTTCTATATCCGAAAATAACATTAAACGGAATTTTTAGTTGTTTTTATAAAATTTGAGATCATTTGAACGCGAATTGGTCAAGTTATTAGAAAATCAAATGATATCATGTTTCCGTGGTGTATTTGGTAAAGTGCTATTCTGCAGCCTCGAAGTAAGCAATTTCGAACTTCCAGTCAAGCTATTACGTTCACTTTCAGAATAATACTCTTGGGAAAGGCATGAACTCCCTGATTCTCCAGCAATGGGTTAAATAGTATCACTGATGTTCTTTTACAATTATGACTTTGGTCTTAAATAACCCACAAAGTTTGATATATCATTAAACAAAGAAACCAAATGATATCATTTTTTCTTAAATATTCTGTACGATTCAAATGATATCGATTATTCTGACAATTAAATGAACAAATTAGGTAAATATAGTTAAGTTTAAAAAAAAACAAAGATATTTTAAAGGTGACACTAGAGAAGAGAATCTTTTTTTTTTCAAAGCTCTATCATGTGTGCGTGTAGATAGTAAAGTGGCAGTTGTTGAAGATGACAGACTTAAAGAGAAGCGGGTTGCCGAAAGGCTAACAAGCCTGCATATGTGACTGTGTATAAGCGGAAAAAAAAGAAAGATTGGAAAAAGAGAGAAAAAAGGTTATGTGAAAAGTGAGGAGTGATTTGATGACGGAGAGGTCACCACAATTGTAGTAGGCTATAATTTGAAGCATCCTCAGTCAATAGGAAGGCCCCTGAATTATTACCCATCATCTTCTTACCTCACCCTTACTTGTAAGAGAATGGAAGACAGGCAGGCAGGCAGGCCTTTTGCACAAGAAGTGAAGACAACATTTCTACCTTTCCTCTCTTTCATTCCTATTTCTTTCCTTCGTTCATTCATCCACTTTTTCTAGGTGTGAGTGCCATTTTCCCCTTTTTCTGCTCTCTCTCTCTCTCTCTCTGAGATTGACTGGTGAGATGGGGCCGGTTTAAGCTGTTGGTAAAGGAAGGTGACACAGACCCGGCAAGTGGTATAGTGAAATATAAAGGGGCCAATGCAGAAGCCACAGCCCAGTCGGTGATGGAAGCGGTGCTGGTTGCTATAATTTCCATTATCATTTCTGTTTAATTAATGACTCAGTAAGCTACCATCTGTCGCAATATTTGCCTGCAGAATGGTAAAACGACTGCGTTCGTTTCATAGTGAGAAGACTCGAGACTATAGCGGAAAATCATGAGAGTATAAGAGCCTATTTAGAAGGCCATTGGCTTGCCTTATAATGTTAACTTACTTTTCTGGCGCAGAACAGTTCACTATTTCCGCCGGCAAAAGGTTTATTAACTTTGTGTTTAATGGCATATCAACCCACCATTTTACGGAGCTCTTTTCGCAAATATCATTTTCTTAAATTAACTGTAGCAGTATCTGATTATCTACTAAATCTATTTACCAATGCGCAGGTGATTTTTGTTTAGAGAAAAGCACACCGGGTTTTCAAAATCAAAAAAGAAGAAAAAAATACTTTTTTTTTCTTCTTTTGGGATAGATGTGTATTTGGCCGACATAGAATAAGAACGAGTGTAATCATTATCACGATAACTTTAGGTTAAAATGGATTAAATTTTCTGTAATTTGTTGTTGTTTTTTGTTTGTTTTTTTAATGTATTTATTGGTTCTAACACGTGTTACGTAAACTCTACTGCCTTTATAATTGAAAATATCGCTTTAATTCCAGTACAGTTGTATTTTTAGATAAAACTTCGGGATTAATACCATTCAAATATTGATCACTGTAATTGAATTGAACTTTATACGATGACTGGATTTGAACTCGCTTAATTTGAGGTCGCAGTTCAGCACTTTAAGATCAGTCTTAAGAAAGATCAAATTGACAATAACTCGGCAAAGAATTACGAAGATATGACGATGAGATATGGTAAAAGAATTGGAAAATAACAGGTGAGGTGAGCATGGGTGAAGATGAATATATCACTGAATGGGTAAGAAGTGACTAAGGCGTCTAAAAACCAATAAGATACTGATCTTGGACTTGAAGTGGGCAAAGTCATATGCATAGTCAATCCTCAAGGTCACCCGAAGCAAAGCCAGTTGGTGATTATTAGCAAAAGTGTTACTAGATAACAAATGAAGGGTAACGATGCTCCAATAATGTATGCTACATTATTTGGATTATTATTATTATCATCATTATCATTATTGTTATTTAATGAAGCAGATTTTTTTTCATCTTACCACTCTGTCGGTGGGACTTAGAACATCCTGACTGTGCTCTCTTCAGAGGATTAAGATCTTCCCCTCAAAAAAAGGGGTATCCTTGATGTGACACTAAGCTGCATCTGCTGGTGAGGCTTCTCTTTTGGAGATATGAGCAGTGTGAAGTATACCTTCATTGCCATGACTCCCAGATCCGTTTAAAAATTATTTGAATTAGATTGAATTATAATAAATTTTACTTCTAGTTATTATAAGAGTTAAAGACAATAATAATGAGCACTTTTAAAAATAGATTTTAACAGTGAAGCTCAAGTACCTACCATCATATCTATCCTCTGTCATCACGTTCATTTCAACCGATACTATTTACGACTTGATTAGAATTTAAAAGAAGCTCAACCAAATATTTCTATATATTTGACAGTTCTTGCTTTTATTACTACTCCTTCAATGCGGTTCATTTCGAAAAGATTCCTCTTCACAAAATAGTCCTCTTCATTTTACACAGAAAGCCTTAGCCAGAAAATATTGACTCTTATTTATTTATTTATTTATTTTTGTTTTGTTTTTTTCTTTGAGATGATAAAGAAGTTTTTTTTTACTTTATTTCCCCCACAATATTTAGTTTATGCATACTAAATACTTTCACTAGAATTTAATTTATAACGATTATGAGCTTTCACAGCCGAGTATAAAATTACACATCAGCAGATTTTTATAGGAAAAACATTAACCCAGGTGAATTGAGCATGTGTATTAAATATGAGAAAAAGATGTTGCTGCAAACGAAACTAAACATAAATATTTTGTTTGATTAAAAAAAAAATGAATGCTAAAAATTTAAACTAGGTCAATATTTTCAAGTTTTCCTGTTGGCAAGAATTTCTTTCAGGAAGGCTGATTCATTTAAATTGTACTAATTTCCTTAAGTGATATATTTAGTGCAAATAAATTAAAATGACGGATTAAAAGCTGTTTTCTACTTTATTGGTGTTAAAGCATTGCATTTCCTGCTTCCGGTTGATCATTACTTATATATTTCGTCTGTTGTATTAAACGAGTTAAATGTGTTACATAAAAAAAGATCGTCTTCAACTTGCCCTTACTGTGCTTTTAACTTGGACTACCAGATCAACTGTTGATGTACATTAGGTTGATAAATCTTCAATGCACGAAGGATAAAAAAAAATCGGCCATTTTAACTGGATGTGCAGAAAAGTGTGTTCCCACCACCACCACCAGTAACAAAGAAAGAAATACCTCTTAAATGTGTATTTTTATTTTTATCAATGAAATATGTCCGTGATTTTTACTTATAAAGATAACTAGGTTCCCCCTTGACGAAAATGGTGCGAGAGTTTATCTGTTTTTATTGTCTGCGATACGCGCTGTTCTTCGTAGAAATACAAACTATCTGAGTAACTTGTGATTAAACAAAATGAAACTAAAATTAAAAGGATAAAAGGAAGGAGGAGGATAATAATGGATGGACCAATAGGCATTTTAGGATTATATTAGATATATACGGTTTGTTTGGGTTTTATGGCATATCAACCATTGTTGGTTAATGTCAAATCCTCTTTTTATATATATATATCAAATATATATATATATATATATCAAATATAAAGGATTTGGTTTGTTTGGGTTTATGGCATATCAACCATTGTAGATTATTTAATACCGAATCCTCTTTATAAATATATATCAAATATATATGATTTGGCTTGGTTGGGTTTTATGGAATATCAACCATTGTAGGTTATTCAATGCCAAATCCTATTATATATAACATATGATTTGTTAACACATTTTGTCGATACACACAGTTAAATGATCTAACAGTTCAATTTCTCACAATTCAATTTAGTATAAGTCATTCGTTTGCACGGTTTTAATGTCAAACGGTTTTATTTAACCGATAGATAGGACCCTATCAGGTGTTACCACTCCGAACCAGAGTTGACCTAGGAGTAATGGCAATGAAGTAGTATTACTGAAGTCTCACCATCAGATTATTTAGTCTCATATTCAGGACACCGTTGTGTGGGGAAAGAGGTATCTTACCCCTCTGCAGAGATACAGTTGGTATATTCTACAGCTCCAGCTGACAGGGCTGTTATTTTATTGATTTTAAAGGCATCTTAACCCCTCTAGACCTTTCTAATGCCTAGAGGTTAGGGAATCGCGTTCACTATACGTTCATATATACGTTTTTATGTAGTTGTTTCCCAAGGATTTTTCCCCTCATTCGAATCTGAATCATTTTTTAAACAGATCTATTTGGGACTTCAACAGATACTATCATTCTGCATCAGAGTGGACCTGGGAGTAATGACAATAAAGCAATGCATTCCTTTCTCCAAATCTCTGGAGCCTCACCATCAGATTCGGTTTCGTGTCATACCCAGCGAAACGAATTTCTGCCTTTACTTAAATATCATGATAATAAAAAAAATATGACAATTATAACCAATAAAAACCAATAAAAGCATTGATTATATTGGTTAAGGTAATTTTTGATTAAATTTTCTCATAAATATGGAAATGTAATAACGTTGTGCTGATACGAAGTTCAGAACGATTTTAAAACACAGAGATGATTTTCTGTTGATAACTAACTCTATTCAAAAAAATTGGGATAAGAAAAAACAAAACAAATTATTAGTTTTAAAAAAAAATGCAGTGATTTAAGTACGTTTAAAGATAATTAGTCTTTTGTATATTTCGTATTACGATAAAATAAACGGGATCTTTGCGGCTAATTTCGTTTCATAAAATCAGAAGTTAATTTGTTTTTGGCAAATGATTTCATGCCAGAAAACCCGAAATACAGAATTATTTGCATATGTATGCATTCCCTGCTTCTACGCCTGCACGCAGGAACTAACGATTTGAGCTATGATTTGAATCTCGAATTTGGGAATCTGAAAAGCATAAGAAAAATTTCAGATAAGTAATTTCAAGCAGATTCTTTTTGTAACACTTTCGCTAAATTAATTGTTCTCTCTAGAAACTCAAAACTTTTACACATGATTTTGTTAAACTTTTAATCTCGATTCTATTCAAAAGGTTTTTTAGAAGAAACTCAAAGTCCAGAGTTAATATTTCTGACGTAATTTTTATCTAAAATGGCCAAACCATAAAAACGTGAGGGATGAATCCTCTGAGTATTCGAGCTGTTCTTAAAGGCACGATAGTTAGGCCCGTCTTAATTTTTTCTTTGATTTCCATTTAACCCATTCCCTTTTCTAGACCTTTCGAGGCTGTTCCAAAGATAACAACAACAATTCGTTGAGTCGTTACCACCATTTTCTGGGGCTGTAGAATACACAGGCTGCACCTCTGTAGAGGAGTAAGACTCCCCAATGAGTGTCTTGGATATGACACTAAATAATCTGATGGTGAGGTTTCAGCGATGCTGGAGCTATGGGGGAATGCGGAGCACCCCTTCATTGCCATTGCTCCCAGGTCCACTCTGGCCCAGATTGGTAGCAAATTGTTTGAATTAAAACTGCTTGACAAAACTGAATAGCTTGAAATAGAAGTATTTTTGAAAAACTATACTTACATTTAAACTGAGTGCTTATGCTAAACTGAATTGTTTGAAATGGAACTGTTTTTAACATTAGAACTCCACTTACACTAAACTGAATTGTTTGATATAGAACTGTTTTGAAGTTTAACTATGTGTAAATAAAATCTGTACTTATACTAAACTGAATTAGATTAATTTGACAAGACTGAATAGCTTGAAATAGAAATGTTTTTGACAATTAAACTGTGTACTCATTCTAAACTGAATTGTTTGAAAAATAACTGATTATTTGTAAAAAAAAAAAAAAAAAAAAAAAAAAAAAAGGATTTGGCGGTAAATAACCTACAAAGGTTGATATGCCATAAAACCCAAACAACCAACCAATCCATGTTGTGCTAGCTCAGGATAGCTGGAGAATATACCAACCGTATCTCTGCAGAGGGGTAAGGCACTCCTCCACAAGGAATGTCCTGGTATGACACTAAACAATATGATGGTGAGGCTCCAGTCCTTGAGCTCTGGGGAATGCAATGTACTCCTTCATTACCCATGCTTCCACATCCACTCTGATCCGAAATGGTAACTCCTGATAGGGTCCTATCTCTGGGTCAAATAAAATCATTTGACATTTAAACTGTGTGTAAATGAATGACTGATCTTTAATTGAATTGTTAGTGATACATAACAATGCGTTGAGCCATTTAACTGTGTGCAAAAGAATGAGCTTAGGCTCGTTTAAAAACATTATCAATAAAATGTTTCCAAATCATATATTTAATATATATGTATAAAGAGGATTTGGCATCAAATAGCCTACAATGTTTGATATGCCATAAAAGCCAATCAAACCAGTCCATGTTCCACATCTTTTTTTTAGCTCTCTTGCAAGATCTTAGTAAAGTCTACGTTCATTTTTACAAAACTATAAATTTTTTCGACCTAGTATCCTGATCTGAATCCTCGTTGGGTTAAACTAAAATTACTTTCAAAAGTTTAAAGATTTCTTCTTTGCTTTTGTGACAATATTCTTGTGATGTTACGATTTGAATATTTGCTACTTGTCTGAGACCAATTTTTGAAATATTTTCATGTAACTGCATGATTGTTCTTTTACAATTCCTTGTGATTATTATTATCATTATTATCATTCATTTATTATTGAATTGCTTTGTTTTGTAACTTTTGTCATTGATGTCTTTTTTTGCATGGCCCTTTTTTAATATAATTTAACGAATAGAATAAAAATGTTTGTACGTAACGATTCATAAAACGAATGAAGTCTATAGTAGACAACACATGCAACCAGTATTTAAGCTTTTTACTTATGGATATCAAAAAACAATTAAGTTTTATTCATAGTCTATTGTAAGGCATATTGAATGAATAAATCTACATCAAAATCAACATTTTTCACTCACCACAGACACCTAATTCTAATCGTTGACCATTTTTCACCTATTTTCAAACACACTTTCAAAAGTTATAATTCAGTCGCAGGTAACGTATTTTTCATCACATCCGTCTTAAACTGTAAAGCAGTTATTTATTTGAAAGTTATTTTTAATGAATTTGTTTTTTTTATTTTATTTTTGATTTGGATTTTTTTTTTTTTTTTACTAAGGAAAGCCGTTTGTAAATATGAACAAAAACACCATCTCCTAAAAGTATACCGTTGACTCTAGTTAAATATGTCAAATAAAAGAAAAATATCAAATGTATAGAATTAGTGTAATTAGACAGGCAATATAAATCTTTTTGGTATACAAGAATTCTCAGACTCTCACTGATCCCGTAAACTGGTTGGGTCGTTGGGGGTGTTACTTATATCAAGTATCTTGAGTAGGAATAGTCAGGTAAAAAACCCATTCCTCTCCAGGTCTATAACTAGTTTGAATTCAGAATTGGATTCATACCTTTCTCAAGGGTATTAGCTCTATTTAAAATGCCAACTGCCTCGTTCAAGATTTGAGCTATGGTAACCTACGTCGATAACTGTTATGCCCCAAGCGCCTCCTACAATAACTACTTCCCCTTAATTTTCCTTTTTTTTTATTTTGGCCAAGACTCATATTTTAATTTTTTTTTTTTAAGAAGTATGACCGCTTGATTTATATCATTCTTTATAAATTCTGTTAGATAAACCTTATATCTTGTAAAAAAAATGTGATCGTAATTCTATTCCTTTTCTATATATCTATGTAGTATGAGTCCATGAAAAGAATTAGGGTGAGTAATTCGTGTAAACTTAAGAAGTTTTGTCCTAATTTTCTGCATTTGGCAAATAATTTACAATTTTCATGTCGTTTTTGAGGCTTAATTTCAAGCAATTTAGCCTGTTTAATTCTTTCAAATTCTTCTAAAATTAAAAGATATCTTTTTTTTTGTTTTGACTAGTTTCTTCATTGTGGTCACCATTTTGATCTTACTCTCACTTGGAATATCTAAGGAGAGTACGTACACATTGTAAAATTGAGGAGGACTGATAACTAAATCGGCAAAAATATTTTCATAATAATAAAAAAAAAATTTTTAAACCATGAGATCGATAATCCGGACAACTTTTTGGAATGGTAATGATTCGTCTCAAAATTTTCATCTCTTATCAACGCCCACTTGATCAGTTTTCCTTAATTTCGAAAGAAAATCTCGCAGATCTTAATCTAAAAAAACTTTTCAATACGTAAATGTTTTTATACTACCAGGACTCAAAATGCTTAGTTTTAAATAAGACCATCTAAAGTTTTTGATAATCGGCGCACATTCAACTGCTGACAAGCGTTATTCATGGTTTCTAATAGCTCACAATTCAAACCAAATGCAGACACTTGACTGTCGTATAATGTGAGGAGATATGAGTTGTTTTAATTATGTCGTAGGCTCGAAAACTTTTTTTCAAAAATATAGAAAATCCGATTTAGGAAAAAAAATGAAGTCTATTTTTAATTTTATAAAATCAAAGTAATTGTTTTAATTTAAAGTTAGAGCATTATATTGAACATGAACTAATTCAGAAACGATAAGACGTCGTAAGACTCGGTCAGTCCATTAATAATCCCATTATGTTTTCTTTTATTGCATTAGCCAATCGTATTTTTTCATGGGCTGTTCGAATAAGCTACATAAACACTTGATTCTTATATTCAGATTGATTTGAGATTTACAAAAGGTATTATTTTTTGTTGGGATGTATATACTACGATATATGATTCTATCAATCTACCTATATATAAACACACACACACACACATATATGTGTGTGTGTGTGTGTGTGTAATTTTGAAATGATAGATTGTGGTGAACCTGACTATATGATAGAAATATGTGGCAAGTTGGATAAATCAAACACTTAGTTTTGTAAAAAGTCTGATATCCCATTCCGACGGTATGTTGAAATGATCAATCTTTTTATAAAATTAAATGAGTTATCCAACTTTCCACATATTTCTATCATATGCAAACAGATCACCAAATATATATATATATATATATTCAAGACTCTTTCGTGTAAGAACCTTACAAGATATTACACATGTAAACATACAGCATAGTAAAACGAAATAATAGAAAGTGTTAGATGATTATTGACAAATTAGGTGATCGGAGGAAATGCTCACAAGAGGCTAAGTTTGGCACAAGGCTAGAGGTATGGTACTCAGCTCACTTGATGAATGTTCTTTTCTATAGATTAACCCTTTGTTTTCTATACACTTCATTCTCATTAAGTCATCTTGTAGATAAACACCAAGAATTAATACTATTCAAATGCAGAACAATTTAAAGTAATAGCTGTAGAAGTAATAATGATGATAATAATAGGTATACAGACGGATCACCAAAGCCCGGGCAGACGACCAGACCTTATAATAACAACAACAAAAAAGAGAACATGCAGAATTGTGGACTTTGCTGTCCCGGCTGACTACAGAGTAAAGTTAAAAGAAAGCGAATAGA
>CAUZXS010005301.1:55000-87500 GCA_963585895.1 Sepioteuthis lessoniana | reverse complement strand
TTTTCTTTTTCTATAACTATCTCTTTCCAATAATATTTTAATGGAAAATAAAGTTGCAACACCCAGAAAATGTTTCATTCTACTTAAGATTAGATGTACAGGTAGTATTGCTGGATTACAGTAAATGATCACATATACAGATGTGCTCAGGTTCTAAAATAAAGGGTGTATCAGCAATACTCAAGCCACTTATTAATACATGGTATATCCTCTTTGGGGATTAATAAAAGTTTGAATGTACTTTTGAATACATGCAATCATACAGATGGCAATACACCCCTTATTTGAGAACCTCTGCACGTATTAATGTGTAGATATCAATAATTATTTACTTAACCCCTCTATATGAACAGGGTGTGGCACAAGGTCAATTTCAAGCGGAGTTTAATAGGTTTTAATTTAGTTTTTTTTCCTAGAATGGTTACCATAACAAAGTTAAAGAGCCCAGTCTGCCCTATCATTTATTCATAGCTGGGTGGAGAATAGTTAGATTTATACCTTTTCCTCGAGTATTAGTGCTATGGGACATACAAACTGGCCTTGTTCAGGATTTGAACTCGGGTCTCCGTGTTGATTCTTGTGACGATAACCCTTACACTATGAATTGCCTCTATATTGATATGTATATGTGATCAGTTTTTTATAATCCAGCTAAATTACATGTAAATTTAAACTTGAGTGAATATTAGTGCAATTTTATTTTGTATAAAAGTAGTTGTATTTTGCATACAAATTTGATACACTAAATATCATATTATATTAAAAATGCATCATAGAACAGAGGTATTATCAAAAACTGTTTTTATTTTTTAACATTGTTTTTGTATAGATTTTTTATTCTTATTGCATGTAATTCGGATTTTTTTTTCTTTTCAATATTTACATTACATTTCTAGTATATTTGAATATAACAGATATAGTTGATATCATGAAAGATTTGAGTTATTGATGTATTTCATTTGATCATTTATTTGAAGTCCTTTGAAAATTCCTTCCTTTTTTATGAAAAAAAAAAAAATTAGATATCAAAGCTTCCAACTTTTTTCTTCTTTTCTTTCATTTGTTGATGAGAACCAGAGAAGATGCTGATTAATTTGTCTGTGTCTGATCTGGAAAAAAGAAAAATCTTTAAAATTTTTAATAATAATAATCTCATGTCTTCAACTAAATTCTTCCAAATAAAAAGTAGAAACAATATCAAATACTCCAACCACTGTCCCATGAATAATTGTTTCATTTTGTGCATGAAATTTATATGCAAATGTAACAACTATTATGTTCTATGTTTTACTACTTCTGTCCCATAATGGTTGTTACATTTAGTGTTTGAAATGTATACCAAAATGTAACAACTATTATGGGACTTTTTATATATATATATAATTATTAGCATTGCCTTCATTCTAATTTCTGTCACTTTTTATTGTTATTTTCTGCTATTTAACAATTCCTCAAACAGATGATTGTTAAAATAGGACAAGAAACCAAAACTTTTCTTTTTCTTTTCTTTTCTTTTCTTTTTTCCTCGCACAACTTCAGTTAATACAAATTTTGGCTTCTAACAACAAAATAATATTGCATGAAGTTTTCATACATTAGTGAATGTTGTTGTTTTTGTTATTGTTGTTATTATCCCTCTTTTTTTTTTTTTTTTTTTTTTTCAATGTGACAAATATTTATTTTAGATCTTTTGTGTTATTTATGCATTATTTTTCTAAATGTCTTTTTTTTTTGGTGGGGGGAACTTCATTATTTTATTTAGACATTTATATTAACTAGGAATCAAACTAACAATGTTTTCTCTTGTTGAATAAAGTAGAAATTAGTGAAAAGATTATTTAAAAAAAAAAAACCTTTTTATCAACTGACTCGTATTTTAGTTTCTTTGTTTAATGACATATCAACCTGCGTGGGTTATCCTTGTAGAAGGACAGTAACTGTACTATTTAAACCATAGCTGGTGGAAAGATAGAAAGTTTCAATCTTTTTCCGAGGGTACAAGGTCCAAATGTGAACAAAATAACACAACTAGAGTTTGAACTCACTCACTTTGAGGCCGCAGTCCAGTACTTCAGCCATTACACCTCAGGAACTCTTCTCCTAACAGGTATTTTTGATTAGAGGATCATCATCTGAAAAATATCTTAATGATTTAATGCATAAGCTACAAAATGCATCACTAGAGGCAGACAAATTTATCCTTGCTACCAGAGTAAAATAAAATGTATAGGTTTTTGAACTAGTTTTAATGACAAGTTCACCTACCTAAAAAGCAGTGTCTCATCAACTGAAACAGACATCAACACACACAACTAGCAAAGGCATGGACAGCTATCAATAGGCTATCGGTCATATGGAAGTCAGACCTGACCGATAAAATAAAACACAATTTCTTCCTAGCAGCAGCCGTGTTGATACTGCTATATGAATGCACTACATGGACGCTAACTAAACGTATGGAGAAAAAGCTTGACGGCAACTACACAAGAATACTGCGAGCAATATTGAACAAGTCCTGGAGGCAGCACCCCACAAAGCCACAGGTGTATGGCCATCTATCACCCATCACAAAAACTATCAAAGTTAGATGAACCAGACATGCGGGACACTGCTGGAGAAGTAGGAACGAACTCATAAGAGATGTACTCCTGTGGATCCCTTCACATGGACAAGCAAAGGCAGAATGACCAGCTCGAACCTACATACAGCAGCTCTGAGCCGATACGGAGAGGGTCAGGGATATTCGTGCTGATGGCGATGAATAGCTAAAACAACTTAAAAGCAAGGGCAGCTGATAACCCTCTATTTAATAAAATCATATTATTTTAATATTAGTCTTTAAATAAGTTTAGTATAATTTAGGCAAATTATCTCTCTTCAGGAGATCAAAGGGTATATGTGTACCTAATTTTAACTCCATCAATTTAGAGCCCAGTTGGCTGGGGCCGTAGAATACACTGACTACGTCTCTGCAAAAGAGTAAGACCTCCACTTAATGAGTGTCCTAGATATTACACTAAATAATCTGATGACGAGCTTTGGGAAATGCTGCGTACCCCTTCATTGCCATTGCTCCCAGATCAACTCTGGCCAGGAGTAGTAACAACTGAAAGGATCCTATCTATGGGTCAAATAGAACCATTTGACATTTAAACGGTGTGAAAACAAATGACTAACACTAAATTGAATTGTTAAGAACAGAACTATTTTGTTATTTAACTGTGTGTAAACAAATGACTGATGTTTAATTGAATTGTTAAGGATACTTGGAAGCATTTAATTGTGCAAAAAAGAGCACAGACTTGTTTATAAATGTTATTTACAAAATGTTTACAAATCATATTTAATACATATGTATAAACCAGATTCAGCTTTAAATAACCTACAATAATTGATATGCCATAAAACCAAACCAAACCAAATCCTATATATTTAATATATATGTTTCAAGAGAATTTGGCATCAAATAACCTACAATGGTTGATATGCCATGAAACCTAGCCAAACCAAATCATATTTAATATATATATATAAAAAGGATTTGGCATTAAATAACCTCCAATGGTTGATATGCTATAAAACCCAACCAAATCAAATCATATATATTTGATAATTATATATAAAAAAGATTTGTCATTAAATAACCTACAATGGTTGATATGCCATAAAACCAAACCAACTCCTATATATTTAATATATATGTATAGAGGATTTGGCTTTAAATAACCTACAATGTTTGATATACCATAAAACCTAACCAAATCAAATCCTATATATTTAATATATGTGTATAAAGAGGATTTGGCATTAAATAACCAACAATGGTTGATATACCATAAAACCAAACCAAATCACTCATCAGTTTAGTAGTTGACAAAACTACATGTGTGCAACACACAAACTCTTCTTTTTTACTTTATTTAAAAGGCATGAACCTATAATGATTCCTAATGTCCTTATATAAAAATTGAACTGTGTATTATCATAAGTAACACATTACATTGGTTCATTTTTGTACAATCATTTTATTCGCTAAAAATGATGATGAAGATAGTCTAAAAAAAAATTTTGGAATAACCATTTTTTTTTTATTTATTCATTTTTTTAATAACTAATAAATTTGATCATTTGAATTGTACCAAATATTGTAACAGACAATTTCATTTAATCTTCGAGAAGAGTTGTCACCCCAAAGTCAAAAAAGATGAGAAATTTTCTGGTGGGATATATTATGGATGATAGTTATTCCAGTGATCACTTGCTTACTATATACAACTTACAAAACTTCAATTCTAATAGTCTCATATAGTCCTAACTTTTTATTCTTTATTAATATTCTCAGATAATTTTAAATCAATTTCAAGAAGTCAATAATGCAAAATATATTAGAAACTGTCTTTCTGTCTCTTATGTTCATGACACTAAAGTTATTCAATGGCTTCAATAAAACAAGTATTTTTATAAACAAAAATTTTATGATCAACACATTATCTTTCAATATAATTGTTATATTATAGTTATTAATAGATTACACAATATGACTGTCATTATAACACTTTTTCAACATGGCTATATGAACTGCTAAACTTTGTGTGGGTAACAAGGGCAGCATTGTCAACATAGCAGAGGTCTCAGATCAGTTGCTTCAGGGTCTTCATGTAAGCCTGTAATCAGAGATTGAACAGGATGCCATCAAGACAGTATCTGATATAGATTCTATTCCTATCATCAAGAGGCTGATTTGAGCATCATGCTGAAGAAGTGAGTGAAGAGAATCAGTACCAGGACACAACCTTGCTTTACATCATTGATGATCAGGAAGGGCTCTGAGAGGTAACTGTTGCATCTGACTTGGCCCCACTGGTCTTCATGCAGCTGGATGATCATGTTTAAGAACTTTAGAGGACAACCACGCCATTCCATGACGTGCCACATTCTTCCTCTGCTCACTGTGTTGAATACTTTTATCAGATCAACAAACTTTACATACAGACTCCTGTTTTGCTCCTAGCACATCTCTTGGAGCTGCCAGAGAACAAACATAATTATTCCAGTGATCACTAATTTACTATAGACAACTTACAAAACTTTAATTCTGATAGTCTCATATAGTTCTAAATTTTTAATCTTTGTTAATATTTTCAATCTTAAATCAATTTGAAGAAGGTGATAACTTAAAATATATTTAATACTGTCTTTCTGCCGAATATGTTCATGATTCCAGAGTTATTCAGAGGCTTCAATAAAACAGATGTTTACAATCACCATGTTACTTCTCAAAAGCCATTGTAATAGGTTTTTAAAGAGAAATTATGCAATAACAAAATTTTACTTTTTTTGTTTCTGGACAGAAAGTGTCATTTCCCAATTGCTGATGCATAAAGTAAATGAAAAATACATATTTTTCTCTTCAAACTTTGCTTTTGTGACCTGGATAATGAAATATTTTTTAATTTATTCGTTTTCTAGAATATTCAAGATAGATTCCATGCTGAGTAGCTGGTAGAAAATTCACTTGTTAATTTTTGACTAACTTAGGTATTGGCCTAGTGAGTAGAGTGTTCACCAATGGTCCTAGAGACTGGGGTTCAATCTCAAGTCGAGTCATACCAAAGATTTTAAAAATGGTACTCAATACCTCTTCGCTTAACACTCAGTATTATAAGGTATGTTTCAAGGGAAATTGGATCAATCCAGGGAAAGGAGTGGCGCCCTCCCCTACACCTCAGGGTAGTAGCTACTGAAAAGGGAGCCTTCAGGTCACCTTTTGTTTTCTTCATAGCTCTTATATAAATTAAAATGTAAAAATTCAACTGTTTTTACATAGAAAATAGGTTAGTTTTAATATTTTGTTTTATTCATACCTCTTATATAAAATAAAATGTGAAAATTCACCTGTTTTTAAAAAGAAAATAGGTTAATTTTAAAATGTCATTATCCAGGACACTAAAGCAAACTTTGGCGGAAATAATGGCTATTTTCTATTCTTTTAAAGCAAAAATAATTAAGAAATTATGCATACTATCTAGAGAAGTACATAGTGTTGTCCAGGGTACAAAAACCACGACTGATGGAAATAAGCAATTAACAAATAACACATCCTATTCAGGAATAAAATTTGTGTTGCATCATATTATTCAATCTTATAAAATTTTTCTTAATTATGCAAATTAGTCATGTCATTTTCTATAACTATAACCAATACACTAAGTGTATGAATATAGTACTAATATCTCACAATATAGTAATATTGTACTAATAGCTAATAATAACTCAAAGTATTTTGGTAAAAAGCATTGATTAAAATACCATAATCTATGGCAATTAAGACCTTCCCCAATTAACATATAATATAACAATTTTATAGTCAAATAATTGTAGTCTATGGTGTCAGGTTTGGTTTTGTGGCATATCAACCATTGTAGGGTATTTAATGTCAAATCCTCTTTATACATATTAAACATTTTTATAACATTTTTAAATGAGCCTAACTTCTTTTTTTTTCTTTTGCACACAGTTAAATGGTTTCAAGTATTGCTATATAACAGTCATAATTTTACTGTCATTTGTTTGCACACATTTAAATATATATATACATATGTAAGATTAGTTTGTTGGTAATTTCATTTTTAAATGAGTTAGAGCTAATTTGTTTGCACATTAGTATTGCTTTTGTTTCTACATAGCAATAATTGAAACCATTTATCTAACACTTATAATTCTATTCAATATTAATTATTCCTTTTCACCCAGTAAAGTGGTTTCAAGTATTGCTATTTAACACTAATTTTTCTATTCAATATTACTCATTTGTTTGCATACAATTAAATGCTTCCTAGTATTGCTATATATAACTAATTTTGCAATTAATCATCAGTAATTTGTTTACATATAGTTAAATGTTTGGTTTGGTTTGGTTTCTTTGTTTAATGGCATATCAACCATTGTAGGTTATTTAATGCCAAAGCCATTCTCCTAGAAGAACAGTAGCTGGGAGGATAAGGGAGTTCATACTTTTACCAAGGGTATTTGTCCAAAAGTGAACGTAATAGTGCAATTAGAGTTCAAACTCTCTTATTTCAATTTTGCAGTCTTAAATGATGAAATGGTACTATTTCAAACAATTCAGTTTAGCATAAGTTATTTGTTTGCACACAGTCTAAATGTCAAACAGTTTGACTCATAGATAGAATTCTATCAGGTGCTACTACACTAGGTCAGAGTGGACCTGGTAGCGATGGCTATAAAAAGGGCGCATGGGTCTAAAGCTCCACCATTACTAGAGCCTCCCCATCAGATTTTTTAGTGTCATATCCAGGACACTCAAGGTTGATATGCCATAAAACCCAACCAACCAGGACACTCGTTGGGGTAGTCTTACTCCTCTGCAGAGATGCAGTCGGTGTATTCTACAGCCTCAACCAACAGGGCTGATGGCATCAGGGTAAATATTAATTTACTATATTCCTCAATCTTGCATTCAAGACTTGAGAGATTTCTTTTTAACATTTTTCTACCAAAATTAGGTTCTTCAATCATACATTGGTAGCAACAAAACAGTTAATAAAGGGAATTGAATCGATCCTGAGTATTGTGATAAAAAATAAACAAGATGATTAAAACTAGGAATAAAATAATACTATTCCTAACAATAATTGCTTTAAGAATTTTTTTTTAAATAATTAAATTTGAAAATGTTTGAATATAAACAGAAGAGTTATGCCTAGGCGTGTGTTTTTCTTTTCATATCCATAAACAAGTTTTATTTTTTTAAAAAGACTCAATACAGGGTGACAGAACAGGATAAAACCTAAAATAAACTAGATTCACCATCCCTCTTTGGCTGCCCAATTACTTTAAAGCAATTCTTTTGAGAGAGTGAGAAAAAATTAGCAATTATCAGATGAAGCATATATATATGTATACACACACACACAATATATATATATATAGTGTGTGATAAATGTTTCTAATACTTGATTATGTCACCTAAGATTTTATCCGTCAATCCATTCATCGCATGTGTCACAGACAATTGCAATTCCCAAGGCATTTAATTATTGGTTTTCCCCTCCCACAATTTCTGATCAGTCTTTAAGATTTGTGTAATAGTTGAATGTAGACAGACAGATGGAAGAAACTCGTGTACTTGTGACATTCTTTTTGTTGTGTTCTTGAGAGAGAGAGAGAGAATGATATGAATACCATTATACTCTCCCGTGGGAATTTCAATGATATAAAGTTTTCATTGATTAAATTTTGAAGTGTGCCGGAATCGTAATGGATTATTTCAATATGTTATTTGGCAATGGGTGCGATGGGAAGCTATATTTATTTGTGCATTATTATCATTGCACTTTTAACGAACGTATTTAAATATTTGAGTATATTGAGATCGGGTTTATTTTCTTGACAAATACTGCTTTATTCTTTTAATAGTATAAAACATACAGATGAAAATGAATTAAGAAAAAAAATTGGATTCATTGATATATAATAGAAAATCAATTTGACAATATAAAACCCTTCAATAAGACAATTATGTTTTGTGCTTATCTAAATCAAGGTAAAAAAAAAAAAACTTTTTCATTTTATTTTTTTATGATTTTGTTTGATTTAATTAATACCTCAAAATGGGGGGGGGGAAATGTGAGTATATTTTGATTAAACAAGAAACAAGAAAACCAATTGAAATATCAATTTATATTTACAGGGCTTTGATTCTATTTTTTTTTTTTTTTAATGGATAATCTAGACAAGCTCTTGAATTTATCAACTGTAGACTAATAGGCCAATTTAAAATCATAATTTTCTCTAATTCTTTTTCAATTGGCATACCAGTTTTTCAAAACCAGATTGTTTTCTTTAGCCTTGGTTGGGCAACCAGTCTAAGAGAAAGAAAACTAACTTCCTGAGCCTAAGGCTTTAGACTAACGAGGTATTTATCTTTAACTGTTATTGGGCAAAAAAGGGAGGCAATCTTGGTCCTGGGAGTCTTGTGCCAAATGCAATGCCTCCCTAGAGCACTAAAGAAGAAGAGACGGAATAATTTGACGCCTTTAGAACACTTGTCATGGGCAACAAACAATTTTGCCTTTGTAGGAAGTGTATGCATGGACAAGGACTTCGTTGGGAGACAAAATATTGAGAAAAAGAGGGTAGATAAATCACAAACAGTCAATACTGAGCCATTCTTCCAGTCCCCTTCTTTTTTCTTTTACTTTTTTATTTGTTTATTTTTATTTATTTATTTTATTTATTTATTTATTTATTTATTTATTTTTGTTGCTCCAAGCCTATTATTACTCTGAAAGAGATGGATGTGTGTGAATTTAATAAGATAGGTTTTATTGGAAGGATTTGTGCTAAATAAATAAATAGGTCTTTTTTTTTTTGTTGTTGTTTGTTTTATCATTGTTATATGGTCATTCTTTCTTTCTTTTTATTTCGTCTTCTCTCTACAACATTCAGGAAGCTGTTGTTGGAATTTTTAACCAAATAAATCATTTTTTGCCTCCAGGTCTGTTCGCAACGATTCTCTTTAAGCGTCTCTATTTCTCATTAAGAAAATATTCTTTACTTCAAAGGTAAAGAAAGCCCTTATGGTGAAAGGCAAAATTAAGATAAGCATTAATACAATCTACATGTTTTTTCCCCCCACTTACCAAACGAATTATCTTCGTTATTATTCCATCCTTCTCTAACTGAAAATAGATTACCTCCCTTAGACGTTGCAGTTTTACTCAAATTACACACATCTACGATTTTTTTTAATTTTTTGTCACTATTGTTCGAAGATAAAATTACTCATTCAACACCTTTCACTGTGTTTGAAAATTTGTAATTTAATTCAAAGTGACTATTGAATCTATGCATTTAAAATTGTTTATGAATGGGATACGTTAATGCGCGTTAGTTTTATATAATATACCATTGGTAAAGCACTCAGTGAGGGATTAATTCAGTAGCGTAGCTACTTCTTTTTGAATTGTTTAAATATGAAAGAATTTATGTGAGGTTTTTCGGAAGGCATAAAAAAATAACAAATAATAATCAAAGTGCCTGTGAGGATATATATATATATATATATATATACATACACAAGGTGTGTTCAAAGGTATCGAGACTGAAGCCGTGCTTACCAAAATAGAAATGAACAATTAATAAAACGTTAATTTTCTTATTTTTGGTAAATACGTACAAATATTAAACTTTAAAGATATAATCTTGATTATAAAAAAATAAAAGTGAAAAATAATTTTCCCCCACCGCACCCGAATGCTTCTGGATCAAGTCTTATATAAAAGAAAAAATTTGAAAACATCACTTTTCTATTAAAAAATACGTAAGTATTTACCCAACCCCTCCAGCAGAGATAGGATGCGACACAAGGTCAATTTTTAGGCGGAGTAAAGCTGGTTTGAAGTCATCTTTCCTTCTGCCTAACGAAAGGGCCAAGAAACTAGTCTGCTTTACTATTTTACCGGTAACTTAGTGGTGGGTAGAAAGACGGATTGATGCATGGTTCAAAACGAATTGGCGCGAAGTGAAACACTAACAACCTCGTCCAGAATTTGAACTCTGATCGCCGTATGCATTTTCTATAACAATAACCATTACCCTTAAGCTCACCTTCTTGCTTTACTTTTTTTTTTTTTTCAAAGTACACATTCTACACATGTACATGTGTTACATGTTAAAGCCGAGCATTTAGACATCGACTTCATTGCTAGTTTGGCTCAATGTACTAATTAAGAAACAAGAACAATTAAGCGATCCTAATTATTTTTTTTATTTGTTTGTTTATTTAATTTTTTTTTTTTTTTTGTCAATATCTCAAGAGCAAAGCATCTTTTACATTGTGTTCTTGCTTCCCAATGGCTCGCTTTCATTCCCAATAACTTCGGTGACAATTATTTCTCATTTGGACTCTTTTTCGAGGAGAATTCATAGAATTTTCTTTTTTGTTGTTCTTATTCTTTTAGTACATCCCATGAGGCCGCAACATAATTATTAAAAAAAAGAAATTTTTCTTTTTCCAATTCGTTCATTTGGCAACGAGTTCGAACTTAGTTTATAATTACTACCGTCATGTTTCTATTTTTCTACTTATTAAAGCGTATAATTCTTATTGACGCTAATGTATGTGTAGTCTTATTTGAATGTTACCTTACTTTGAGGTAATATACCTTTTGAGAGTAGAATCGATGAAAATAGAGCAAATGATAAGAGTGATAGATTCTATATATCATTCTATCAATCATTAAAGATTTGCCTTAGATAAAGCCTCGATCCTATTAATAAAAGGCAAGTTCAATTTTTCCCCTGAAATAATTCCGTTGAGTATTCGGTTTGATAATTTAACCTTCCAAAATAATGTATGTACAATTTAAGATTGGTATGAAAATTTATATGGAAAAAGTTAGTCCATAAATAGTACAAACTTTTTACAGATAAATATTTATACCAATCTTAAATTGTGCTGGTGGAACATTTTTAGGATCTAAAATATAAGCAGTTTTGGTTACGTCCAATAAATAGGATGATGGCTTTTAGGTTCAAAAAGAAGTTCTGGTAGACTAATAAAGCCAATGTAACTGTCTGAGCGTTTTGTAACAGCGGTTCAGGATGATATTGATGCTTCTATTTAGGAAGACGTGAAGAATTCTTATTAACATCTCATAGTTAGTTCCGTTTTATCTAGAATTTGGGCAGTCGTTCAGTACGAATACGGAGCCCACAAAATTATCATTCTCTTGCAACTTCGACAGGATATTGTTTTATTCTTTTAGAGCATTTTTAGTGTAGTGCTCTACAAAGGAAGAATCACTTGACGTGCTATTTTTCTTTGCTTTTTCCTTTCTTTCTTTCTTCTTTTTTTTTTTTTTTTTGCTTGGATTTAGTTACAAGATAACGTAACGAGAATTTTACAATAGACAAGATTTTTCCCCTTTAGGTTTACAAAATAATACTGAGCTGGTGCTTTTTCGAATATTTAACCCCCGTAATTTTTTTCAAAAGTTTTTTGTTCTCGGTCTCAATTGCTTTTTTTCCGGTTTGGATGGAAAAATCAAATAAATTTACTATACACTTTTTTCTTTAAGTAAACATGCAATGAATTATATATATATATATATTTATAAGTATAATCGAATGGTACGTTGCTTAGAGTAAAGAGATTTTTAAAAAATGCTAAAATAATTAAAGACAAAAAAAAAATTGCTATAACTTTTTTAAGGAACCATTTTTAGTTTTCAAAACCACGTATTTTAAGTTTGTGTATTGATAAGACATGAAAAAGCAAAGATTTTTTGCGAGTTAAGCTATTGTTTTTAGAAAGTTTGTTTTATTTATTTATGCTTATTTTATTTATTTATTTTTTTTTTTTTTTACTCAATGGACTTGTAAGTTAATATTTATAGTAAGAGCAGTGCACTATTTCTTTCCAGCCACTCCCTGCATCAAAGCGATTTGCCCGAACGAAGGTTGGACTACTGGAGGCACTACCGTGATAATCATTGGGGACAACTTTTTTGATGGCTTACAGGTCGTCTTTGGTACAATGCTTGTATGGAGTGAAGTAAGTCCCTTTTTTGTTTTTTAAATTTCTCGTTTTATATATACATTTTTTTTCCACGTTTCATTTTCAGATATTCTTTATACAATCTTTTGAGTCAATGCTGTTTCCCCTTTTGTTGGTGGGACAACGAGTTTATCAAAAATCAATATCCATCGACAAAATATATTCACACACAACACTCAAATCAATTTTCATTAAAATTATAACTTAAAAAAAAAAGAATTGGAGGAAAATTGTAAATAAGAATTATCAGTACTGTTTAAGAATTGGTGTCTGTTTAGAAATGCAAAGAAATTTACACAACGAAGTATAACATCTCATTGCGTTGTGTACAATATGGAAGTCAAATTTTGGACTGAAATTAAAACCATAAGAACAGACGATAACATTATAAGACAATAAAGTTCATTTTCTAAGTATAGGACAATTTTGTTTTTTTTAAATAGTGCATTTCAATGGATATTCCTCTCTCTATCTCTCTCTCAATGTTTTGGCTTGCGCCAGTTAACTTAAACTAAAGTTGTAGTCCATTTTTTGCACGATGATGTATGACGTCATACTTTAGGTATATTACTTCGCAATCCTAAACAGAAAGCAATTCTAAAACACCAAGATATTTTTTTATATTATATAGAAATGAGGTTATTAAATCTGAAATTTGTTCCTAAATTTCTAAAAAAAATCAATTGGAAAGTTTTCAGACGCAAATACGCTCGTGTGTGTGTGTGTATAT
Organism: Sepioteuthis lessoniana; assembly: GCA_963585895.1. Classification (NCBI taxonomy): domain Eukaryota; kingdom Metazoa; phylum Mollusca; class Cephalopoda; order Myopsida; family Loliginidae; genus Sepioteuthis; species Sepioteuthis lessoniana. The sequence goes on along the minus strand of CAUZXS010005301.1, from coordinate 74,187 downwards.
ATAATATATATATCGCTTGTGTGTGTATGTATATATATATATATATATATATATATATATATAATCATATCGCGCTTCCAGCACGGATCTCCCTGACCCTCTCTGTCCTCCCGTTTCTATCGTCCATTGCTCCCAGGAGGTCTTCAAGGCTACATCCTGTATCGGCACAGGGCTATCGTATATAGGTTCTAGCTGGTCATCCTGCCTTTGCTCGTCTATGTGATGGGGTCCTACCATAACACACAGTCACACACACATAAGTAAAACTTAGTGACCTTAGTCGAGGGTGACCCGAAGGCTCTCTTTTTGATAACTACAACACCGAGGTGTAGGAGAGGGTGCTAATCCTTTCCCTGAATTGCTCCAATTTACCCTTGATCCTTACCTTATATTGCTTAGTGTTAAGCAAGGAGGCATCAAGTACCATTTTTTGAGTTTTTGGTATGACTCAACCTGGGATCGAACCTAAGCCCAGGTCTCCCGGGCCATTGGCGAACACTCTAACCATCATGCCAACGTCCGGTTATATATATATATAGTGTGTGTGTGTGTGTCAAATAATCAATAAAATTTAATAATTTAAAAATTTTGTGTACTTGTTAATCAGGAAAATTAAAGATTCTTTTTTTTTTTTTTTTTTGCATTAAACTTTTTTCCGACAAGTGCATGGATTTTTGTAACCTTTTCATGTATATAAGCTCACACAAATTGAATTTATTTCATGTCTACATCAAAGTGTTTCTCAGTTACTTTGTCTCTTATACCCACTTTTTTAAAAAATCTCCTTCGTTTAATCGTTTATCAGGTATAAATATTTATCATTGGATCAATTTGAGAATTCAAACTGCGGAGATGGTTGATATATCAAATTGATCAACTCATCGATTATAGTGTGTTTTTATTTGATACTCAGGTAATTTTATTCTTTAAAGAACAAAATGACACATCAAATTTCTTGATCAAAATTACGCTAGGATGAATTTTACATCATTTTTTTATAAGTTACGATAAACTATTACTCTTTTCTTCCACTTGACTATTTCTATTTTTTACCATCGCTATAATTCTGTGCTTGCATAATACTGTAGATCGTCATTATTACTGTACCCTCTGGTGGTTACATTTACAATGGGTGGACTCTTTATGAAGTGTATTTTTCTTAAATATTCCGTTTCTTCTTTTGAATTTCTTTTGAAGATTTCTATGTCACTTCAGTCGGCATTATTTTAAGCGTTTACGAATTTTAATCTTTAAAATAATTTTCATACGCTGTTGGCAATTAAGCTGATTTTAGTTGGGTACAAGATCAGAGATATAGAGCACCTAGTGGGAATTGAAATAACAATGGTCTACGAGCCTCTCTCTTTAACCATTTTAGCATACAAGGTGCTCAATCTTTAAGTGCTGTTAAGTGCTTTGCTTAGTCTGGCACGTGGGCTCCAGTTTGCTTCAATACCTGCTGTTACAGAGTATTCACCCATCTGAGTACTGATCAAACTAGCTGTTGCTTAACTACGGTGCTTTCAACGGAACATGAACCTTAGTCAATTATCATATGCTGTTGATACAAACTAATCTCCGACAATAATCTCGCAAAAATTTTATTAAAAAACGTCCCATTAGAGTGAGTGTTTCATTAACCAGTGCCGTTAGTTCGAGAATCTGATTCCCATACTCTTAGTTCAATTAAATCAACGCCCCTCTGGTAAGTAAGGCTGAGAATACACTGACTGTGTCTTCTGCAGAGGGATAAGACTTTTGCCCCCCCCCCCAAAAAGAGTGTACCCTGGATATACCCCAAAACTGCATCTGATGGTCAAGCTTCTGTTCTGTAGATTAGGAAAGAGTGGAGAACCCCTTAATTGCCATTACTCCCAGCCCTATGCTAACTCGGAGCGATAATATCATTTAGGGTCCCATCTATGGCTCAAATAAATCAGTTTAAAGATTATTCGTATTCGATAGGATCGTGTGCAAAAGAAGCGTAAGAAACAGCTACACAAAAAAATGTAGAAAAAAAAAAGTACAATGAATGCAATTCCGAAAACTCAAGGAATTAAAATAACTCTTTATGGGTTGGCATGCCGTAAAGATCAATCAATCAATCAAATCATTCTTCTTTAATATCTAGCAAAATAATTGCTATGTTCCAGAAATTTAGAGGTTCGATTTTAAAAACCTGATATCTTTAGTTTAAACACCATGAAGTATAATTTAAAAGTTTAATTTAAAAAATCTACCGTTAAATCTGAAGATGATAGAATATACTCAACAAATAAAATATTTGTGTTTAAAACCGAAAACTATAAATCAAAGACCCTTCTAAAGAAAAATGTTTGAAGATATTCAGCGGATTTCTTCTCTTCATTTCGTATAATTGGCCATTTCTAATTTTTAGCCAACACGAAAAGATTATACGTGTGAGTGTTCGCTAACAACATGGACCATCTTGGATTATAAGATTCGAACAGAACGGTGTTGTTTTCAAGAACTCTCCGCTCTAATCACCATAAATCATTAATTATCTTTCCGCCTGCCACTGCAACCATCTGAATTGGACAAAAATAATTAATTTGGAGTAAAATGTCAGCCGAGATGTCAGAGACGATTGCAGTCTAACTGTTCTCCATCTTGAGACTCTTTAATTCGTCTGCTGCCACCGTAAAAGACCTTTGCTTGATTAAGATGGAAATCTAACAGTATTTAGCCTCGGACGGCCGCATCTTGCAATCGTCACTTCGTGAGGTTCACCGTAGAACTATTAAGGGTCGTCTGCTTATTGCATATTTGGGGACTCTCTCTCTCTCTCTCTCTCTCTCTCTCTCTCTCCTTTTTCGGGGTTCACAAACAGAAACTACGCGGCCTCCAGAACAAACACATAATTTATTAATGTCGGTGTGTATCTTCTGCTTGAGAATTTATAACATTGGGTCTCTGTTCATGCTGAAGTTTTTTTCTTTTTTTTTTTTTTTTGCTTTCTTTTAATCTTTTTTTGGTGTTTTTTTTTTTTTTTTTTTTTTTCCAGGTTGAAATCGATAGTCTGCTCTCAAAACAAGAAAATTCTTGTTACCAGAACCGGTTCTAAAAATTTTGTTTGACAATTTTACTTTTAAAACCAGACCTTCATTTTTTTAAAGCAACAACTAATTAATGACAGGTTATCTATTTTAGATGACATCCTTTGACGTAACTAAATGAACTAAAGAGAAAAGGTGTTCGGAGTGATTTTTACATGTCTTTTTTTAATACCCCAAAGGGAAAAACTTTTAAAAGGATCCTCCCTCACACACTGTTCTTTGTTTGTTATAGTCAGAATTTGCTTGTGATATAGCAGAATTTTCTTAATACTTTCATGCGCTTTTTTCAACCGATCTTTATTGATATTATTACAATAATATACTTGATTGTTTTAGCTCCTGAAATTCAATTTACAAGATCTTTTTAAGCTATACTGTTTCGGATTGAACTTTAAAATTTCAGTCCCCACTCATATTATAAATCTGGGGATGTAGAGTACATTGACTGCATCTCTGCACAGGGGTAAGATCCCCCAACGAATGTCCTGAAATGACATTAAACCATCTGATGGTGAGGCTGCAGCCTTGGTGATTCGGAGAATGTGGAGTACCCCTTCATTACCATTGCTCCCAGGTCCACTCTGACCCGGTATGATGGCCCCTGATAGGGTCCGATCAATGAGTCTAATAGAACAAACTGCCTGCAAACAAATGACTGAGGTTAAATTATGACTGTTATAGAGCAATACTTGAAACCATCTAACAGTGTGAAAACAACTGACTGATTTAAAATTGTGACTGTTATATAGCAATACTTAAAACCATATTACTGTGTGCAAAAAGATCTCGGCTTATTTAAGAATGTTATCTACAAAATATGTTTAGAAATCATATTTTTTAATACATATGTATAAAGACGATTTGGCATTAAATAACCTACAATGGTTGACATGTCATAAAACCAAACCAAATCATATATTTGAGATATATATCTATATATATATATATATATAGAGAGAGAGAGAGAGAGAGAGAGGATTTGCCATTAAATAACCTACAATGGTTGATATGCCATAAAACTTAACCAAAATAAAATCATATATATTTAGTATATATGTATAAACAGGATTTGGCATTAAATAGCCTTCAGTCGTTGATATGCCATAAAACCCATCCAAACCAAACTCACAAATATATCATCACCTATTTCATCTGCCTGGTAGTAGTTCTTATGACGTAGTGACTAACGTGCTGGACGCCAAATCGTGCTTAGAGAGATCGAATCCCAGTGAGGCCATTACATTTACTTATACCTAGGGAAAACGTATGGATCCTTTATTTCCCTCCAGTTAATTTTTCTTTTTGTATATATTTCTTTCTTAATGGCATATCAACCTTTGTAGATTATCTAATGCCAAAGCCATTCTCATAGAAGAACTGTAGTGGTACTATTTAACCCATAGCTGGGAGGATAAGGGGGTTCATACCTTTCCTAAGGGTATTTGCCCGAAAGTGAACGTAATAGCGCGACTGGAGTACGAACTCGCTTACTATGATTCCGCAGTCCATCGCTTTAACCATTAAACAACGAGGACACCCACCTCCAGTTAAGGGTTAGATGATATCACTACTGTTCAACAAGGATAGCTTAGGCATTGAACAACCCACGAAGGTTGATATGCTATTAAACAACGAAACTAAACAAAACCTCACCTCATATATGTATATATAAAGTGTATGTATGGATGTTTAATTTCAACCTATCTTATACGAGGATGTGCTGAAGTTTTTGGTCCAACCAAGATAAGGACTCTGTGCCATGTAATGTACATATAATTTTACGCATTCGTCTTGAAATTTAACAAACTTGATGTTATTTCTCAAAATTCAATAAAAATTCTATTTTTTAAAATTACCGCTTGGTTGGATCGAGAGTTTTTCAGGCCCCCCTCATGTATGAGTTCATCCGGAAAATGTGTGTAATTTCCATGTTTCAGGTGTGTGTACATATATAGTGATCTATTCTGTAAAATTTGTTCCTTCTGTTTTTTGGTATATTTTGCCAGGTTTCACCATTCATTCAGTACTTTCACATTTACAGTGAACTGTAAAATCAATTATTTTGCCATCGGTTTGCTTATTATATCTACTCCAATCGAGTCAGATCTTCTTTCCATTACATGATCTGACCGTATTGAATTTTGCTGCGGCTGTCTTCAAGTATTGCCCAAGGTCCGGTTCCATACGATACCAATTCTAACCACCATGCCATTTCCCTCGCAGACCTGTTCTCAATTCATCTTTTTTTTCCTTTTTCCTTCCCTACCAATCCAATCATATTTTCTTTTAGAACACCCAATCTTTAACTTACTACTTTTTTCCCCCTTTCTTTTCTGCAAGTTAATCTCCATTCCTGTTTTTGCCGGTGATCAAATTACAGAAAGACTCTTTTGCGATCCAGCACTTTTCTCAGTATTTTTACTGTTGTCTTGATAGTTTCCTTTATTCCTTAGATTCCTATTTCTTTACAATCTTTCTTTTAAGAATTTTGCCTGTTCCAAAGGTGTCTTATACATAAGTATACACAATAATGACCTCGTTATTATTAAATAAAATTTTCTTCGGATCAACAACGTACGTCTTAATTTTCTTACGTATTTTAACAGTTGTAAAGTTTTTCTATGCTTCTTCCGAAACCTTTCTGATTTTATCTCTTCTAGCAAGGAACGGAACACTGAAAGAATGGTTACATTGTTTTCTTTTCTTTTTACCATTTAGGACATTTGTTTTGAAATCAGCTTGAAATCCAACCAGGGTTCTGAATTTTAGCTACATCTACAATTAGGCATATTTTTCTCAGGCAGCATCACTCTCATCATCACCATCATCTTCATCAATAATGATATTTCATCTTTGGTTCTATTTCTACGAGTTCCATTTCTCCAAGTCGAGCCACGGCCTAACTGAGTTATTCTATACAGAATCAAATTCCATTTGATTTGCCTGAAACTTTATTGATGTATTTACAATATCAATAATTACTTTTAACATCAGAGAGAATCTTGTTTGGTCGGAATCTAATAAAATGCTATTGGCCAGCCTCGTTATTTTTGCTGTGTGTATGCAGCGATCCGTGCAAGAGTCAATCCCGCCTAGCCACCGACCCGACCCCGATACCAGTGGACCCCTCTTCCTTCTCCTCCTACTCCTCCACCACCAACGCAAGGGGTTTGTGAGGGCTAATTGAGAGAATTATTCACGGGCGTTAAGTTCAGCCTGCCGCTTCAAAAGCTTTATCCGGCCATGTGCAGTCTGAAGACATAGATTAATAATAATAGACACAAATAAATAAATATGTGTTCGTCTAGAAACAAATATAAATTGTAAAGAAAGACACATGAAATCAAAAACAAAAAAAAATATAATGAATATATATTTCTATTTCGTGAAAAATTAAAAAGGATAAAACATGATAATGTGATTGATAGCATTAATGGATATCGATGGGTCAGATAGTCTTTTTATGTATCGAATAAGAAAGAATACACTGTATTTTTCACTATATACACGTGTGTATGTAATATATATACACACACACAAATATTGTCACTAAGTCATCTATATACACGCACATGTGTGTGTATTTAGATATAGACGCATACACATGTGTATATATACACATACACACACACATACGACTATTCCTGTAGGCATGTATGTGTGTGAAGAAAAAAATGATTTTCATCAATTTGTTATTAATCCTGACTAGTTTCTGCCTCAAGCCATCATCAAGATGTGTTTCAAGGCCTCGGAATGCATTTAAAGTAAATGTTTCGGTTTAGCAATAAAAGTTTTTAACAATTATTTGATAATGAGAAGCTTGGTAACTGTTTTAAAATATTTTCCAATTTGATAATTTTTAACTGATTTTTTCTTTCCTTTCTATTGAGAATATATCATGCTAAGAAGAAAATCAGAAAAATATGTATATGAGATATATATATATATATATATATATATATATATATATATATATATATATATATACACACACTCCACCAAACGAGCGGGATACGACACAAGATTTATTTTTTTACCAGAGTTTTACAGGTTTGACTTTGGTTTTCCTTCTCCTAGACTGGTTGCCATACCAACTTTAAAGAACACAGTCTGTCCTACTATTTACTCCCAGTTGGAGGGGGAATAATTGGATTTATGCCTTTCCCGAGCGTAATGTGAAATGCAAACATCCGAGTCCAAGATTTGAACTCTGGTCATCGCGCTCATTTCCTAAGACGGTAACCATTACACCACGAACACCTTATATAACGACTAATGTCTGAGGATTGTATTGGCGAGAAACTGACAATTACTGTCTTCCCTATCCTAATTTGGATATATATGATCTATTACAGATACTGAGCAGTCTTTATTATTATAGCAAAGTACATATATATATATATAAGTAAAGTTAGCGACCGAAGTCTCCCTTTCCGACAGCTACTACACCGAGGTATAGGGGAGGGTGCTCCTCATTTACTTGGATTGCTCCACTTTACCCTTGATCCCTACCTTATATTGCTGAGTGCTAAGCAAAGTGGCATCAAGTACTATTTTTTGAGTTTTTGGCATGACTCGACCTGGGATTGAATCCCGGTTTCCCAGGCCATTGGTTAACACTCTACCTACTAGAACCAATGGCCATATGTATATTCCAGTCGAGGCTATTTGCATCACACATAGCGGTAATAGCATTTGAAAAGGTATAACTCTTAATATTCTCTCCATCTATGGGTAAATAATAGGGGAAAACTGGGCTCTTTAGCCTTGTTGTGGCTATCTGTTTAAGAGAAGGAAAATTCCGAATTCAAATCATTTGAACTCCGCAAAAAATAACCTTGTGTCACATCGTACTCTTAACAGTGGAGTTGGGTGAATTCATATATATATATATATATATATATATATAAGCGTGTCGGATATTTATGAATTACTATCTTGTGAACCTATTGGGTAGTAACAATGATCCACGATATTAGAGGTTCTATTTAGGAAAGGGTAAACGATTCTCATTTCAGTTTTCTCCGTCTTATATCTCTGTAGCGTAGTGGCTAACGCGTTACATCGTAGTAAGCGAGATCGAAGTCTAGTCGCGCTATTACATTCACTTTTATACTAATACCCTTAGGAAAGGCATAACCCCCCCTTAACCCTCCTGCAATGGTTTAAATAGCACTATTACTGTTCTTCCACAAGGATGGCTTTGACATTAAATGACACACGAATGTTGATAAGCCATTAAACAAAACGACCAAACCATTATCTCGAAAATTTTATATTTTACAAAATTATAATTTCCATACAAATTGGACTGGAAATTGCTTTATTTGAGTATTTTAAGGGTACAGCTCTATAATAATCTTTTTTTTATAGATATCAGTTATATAAACATGCAAAAAATGGGGGGTTTAATAATATATAGATACTTATTGAAAATTGAATTATATTTACTCTAATTTAGACTCGTAGCATTTAGAGAAATTTATTTTTCGATATTTCTGTCAGATCATTTGAACGCTGTAATACATCGTTATAAATGTAATATTCTTCATAGATTTTAACAAATTTACCCTTCATATTGATTTTTTTAAACCTCCATCTTTATCATAATTAAAAATAGAATATAAATTAATTCCCTGTAACGAAGATGGTGCGTAAGTTTTTTGTAAGGAAATCCTAATAAAATCAGATCATAAGAAGCAAATCATTTTTTTTCTCTCTCTTTTTAGTTGAAAAAGTATATCATGAAAGAAACTTTTTTTTTTTAATTAATCAGACATTGAGAAAAAGCATGTAAGCTGCCTTAAATTCTGGTGTGAATAAAACATGAGACAACACCATCAATCACCAAGTAATAAAATATTTAAGCAGACATTCTTTGCCTTCTCAAATGACAATGTTGCTGAGCCTTTCTTTGTTGAATTTCTTTACATCTCCAAGAAAGATTCTCGGCTTTGGTTGGTTGGACAATCGTTTTGATGATTACATTCTTGTTTTGATCAGTATAGAGAAAGTATAATAGATATGAGAGGATTGTGATGTGTGTGTGGTTTACTATATTTATAAATAAAGTTCTCAATATCGATGATAGAGCATATACATCTAAGTTAGGACAGCGTAGATACAGTCAACGTGGTTTGGTGACGGCCTGATAATCGCATAAGCAAGAAAGTAACAGTCACTTCTACCTTTTAAATATTTCTCATTACTTATATAGTCTTGTTTTTTTTATCTCTCTCCTTATCAATCTGACTATCTCTCCTGCTCATTTCTCACCCTCTCTTTCCACCCATATCACTCTTAGTATCCCTATTACGTTCACTTTCGGACAAATACCCTTGGGAAAGGTATGAACCCCCTTATCCTCCCAGCTATGGGCTAAATCGTACCACTACTGTTCTTCTAGGCATTAAATAACCTACAAAGGTTGATATGCCATTAAACAAAGAAACCAAACCCTTAGTATCCCTCTTGTTCATTCACCATCTTGTCTTTTTTTATTTCTTTTTCTTTGTCAATCTTACTATATCTTGCCTTACATATATGCTCTCTCTCTCCTACTATTCTTCTTGTTCATTCACTACATGAACGCAATTCCCTAAACTATTTATTTTCTCTCTCTCTCTCTCTCTTTATCGATCTTACTATCGTTCTTGTTCATTCACTATATGAACGCAATTCCCTAACCTATTTATTCTCTCTCTCTCTCTCTCTCTCTCTCCCCTTCTTGTTCATTCACTATATGAACGCATTTCCCTTACCTATTTATTTTCTCTCTCTCTCTCTCTCTCTCTCTCTCTCTCTCTCTCCTTCTTGTTCATTCACTATATGAACGCATTTCACTTACCTATTTATTTTCTCTCTCTCTCTCTCTTACTATCCTTCTTGTTCATTCACTATCTGAACGCAATTCCCTAACCTATTTATTTTCTCTCCCCACCTTATCAATCTTACTATACCCCTTGTTCATTCACTATCTTTCCTATTTATTCTCTATCTCTCTCGTTCACTATCTAGTTTGTTTGTTTTTTTTATTTCTCTTTCTGGCTTTCTTTCCCATTGCTTATCAATCTCATATGATATGCCTTAGTAAAGAGTTCAATCGGCGCAAATAACCACCATTACGCTACTGATGAGAATATTGTTCATAATTAGAATCTTCGTTGCATAATTAATTTTCAATATATTAAATAGTTACTTTATATCCTAAAAGGAAATCTTCTGAAACAATATTGTCGTCTCAGACCTCAATTTAACGGGTCACCGAACTCACCTCAGATTAAGCAAATATAATAAGCCTATATAATAAATAATAATTTCGGGTCGTTGCCCTAATGAGTAGAGTGTTCGCCAATGGTCCTGCAGACTGGGGTTCAATCCCAGGTCAAGTCATATCAAAGACTCAAAAAATGGTACTTGATGCCTCCTTGCTTAACACTCAGTACGGATCAAGGGTAAAGTGGAGCAATCCAAGGAATGGAGTAGCGTCCTCCCCTACACCTCGGTGTTGTAGCTATTGAAAAGGGAGCCTTGAGGTCACCCTCGACAAAGGTCAACTAACTATATAACTGAACGTTAAAAAATAACAATACGCTTTTGAATTGAATGAAAGAAACTAGCGTGTTTAATATTCCAGTCGAGTCATATCAAAGACTCCAAAATGGTACTTGCTTAACATTTGGCATTATAAGGTACGTATCAAGGGTAAAGCGGGGCAATCCAGGAAATAGAGTACCGCCTTCCCCTACACCTCGGTGTTGTGGCAATTAAAAAGGGAGCCTTCGGGTCACCCAACAACTTACTTTGGTCCAGGCATTCTAAAACTATCTTTAAAATTATGTTGACTTTTATTTTTATCCAATGATACATTGTCAACCATTCAAATCACTTTATATACTCACTGTCGTTGACTAACAGTCTGTGTAGATGAAAATCTGAATTTAAAATAAAAGAACTGATGATAATCAAGGAAAAATTACTCCAGCTATTAATACTGCTTGTAAACGCAAACAAAACAGTCTTGGAAGATCAAAATTTTGTATAATTAGCTCCCGTAGATCAAACTTTTAGAGCAGCTATCACAGCAAGATAAGTTTTCCGATTTTATTTTTATTTATTTCAGATCCGCGTTCTTTACTAAAGACTGTGTCCCTTACAGAGGGGTAATATTCTCCCTATTGTGTCTTGAGTAAGGCACTAAACTGCATCTGGTGGTGAGGCTCCACTTATCGAGAGTTTGGAGTCCTCCTTTATTGCCATTACTCTCAGGTCGACTCTGACCTGGAGTAGTAGTATTACTTGTTTGGGTCCCATATATGGGTCAAATATATCTGTTTAAAAATCATTCGTATTCGATAGGACTTTGAGCAAAAAATGAAATAATATTTACGAAATAAACTACACCAAAATATGAATATGAACGCAATTTCCTAACCTCTAAACATAAAAATTATCCTAGTCAGGTTAACATGCAATTAGGATTAATCAATGACCGTAGAATAACGGTCAAAGGTGTTAGGATAAAAAGCAACTTATATTAAGATGAAAGAAATTAATAATGGCATCTTGGAAACTGTTGTGAGTTTTAACAACAGTATTTTTGTTGTTTCGAATCACTACACATCCGGCAACAGGGTTTTTTGGGTTTTGGTTTTTTTGTTTGGTGGCGATTGAATTACGTGAATCTTTGCACTCTGACTGGATGTGTGCGTAGCGAATGGGGTTGGGGTTGCAGTCGGGGATTAGAACTGTGATGATGATGAACAGAGAATTAGAGGGGGGGGGAAAGATACCTTGAATTCTCTCTTCTCGACTTCATTGCAATTTACTTTGAACTACAAACGCTTAGGTAATGAAATAACTGACGACTGCAAACTAGAGGCTGATTAAATACTGTGTCAAACAAAGAAAAATCGTATCAAATGGAATTAGTACAGCTGCAACAACGTACCATTGTCAAATTATTTGAATTGTTTCACCCTTAAAATAGATTTCAATCATAGTTAGCAGCAGCTCGTTTGCACGGCAGGGCAGGCGGGGGGTCCCTTGGGATTGGTTGGGAAACAAATCACCAACCAGAAGCAACGGTGTAATTATACCTCTTTCCTAAATGTACGTTGATTTGTAGTATTCTCTCTTTGCACTGATTCAATGAGAGAGTGCGTCGCGAGGGGGAGGGGTCAAGGTAACACAGCAGAGGTATGTTCGCCCCGGCTCAACCCACATCTTCTACCACGCCGGTCGAGGTCATCAATGGCAGCATTTGAAATCGCATAACTTCTCTCTCCTGAGATTTCGTGGGAGGGTGGGAGGTTGGTGGAGCGGATTTTCTTGAACTAAAAGTAAGATTTTTAACAACTCTCGCAGATCCTCAATACTGAGTAGTGAATTCGAGCCCCGGGTGCAAGGTGTCAAATCTAAACCAATGTTAGTAAATAACTTGCGCTCATGCAAATATCCAGTTACTCCTGTTAATGCAGCTTTTTGATAACTCAAGTTTTCAAAATTAGTCATTTTATTTCTTTATTTTAAATAAATTGATGGAAAATAGAATTGAATCACTTTGAAGGAAGATGCCGATTTTGACTAGGATGTCTGTTTACGTATCTATTTTGTATTGGTGATCATTTATTGTGATAAACACATAGTCAGGATTTTGCAAGTTAATTTGCCATCTATTTACATTTTGATTATGCCTTTTTTTTTTTTTTTAACATGGATAAAGAGGAAAACTTGTTTATTTTTTAATATTTAAATATTGTTTAAAGGAGCCATTTTTATCCACGAATTACCCATGATTCTTTTTCGTTTTTTTTTTTTTATTCTAAATCTCGTTCGTTTTAACAAATATTCTAATCTTATTCATTCTTTGAAAAGTTATTCATATTTTCTTTTATTCAATCACAGTAAAAAAAAAAAAAAAGCATATCTTTTTTAAATTGTCTCAATTTTAAAACTTAATTCTAAAAACAATCAAACGCGCAATATTTACAAACATTTCTATTTTTTTTTACCGAAATTTTTCAGATAGTCACCAAGAAATCATTAAACAGTTTATTAGAAAATAAAGACTAAATACAAATTAATTAAGGGATTCATTTGGCATGTAAGAAAATATTAAATTATTTGAAAGAAAGAATACTTATTTTTCAGATATTATTTAAAGTCAAAACAGTTTATAAAACAGAAACAGTTTGTGTTTGAGCAGAAAAATATAAAAAATATTTTCTTTCCAAAAGAGATTTGATCTGCATTGATCAGTAACAAGGTTCGATTGATCAATGTATTGATTTTGTTTGATAAATTCATTTAATGATTAAAAAGAAAAAGCCACTGCTGAATATTACAAATGTTACAATAAAAAGTAGATTGTTTTCTAATATCAAACCAAGCGATGATAATAATCCCCCCGCCTTTTTTTCTTCTACTTCTTCCTTCTTTTGCCCCCGCTTTTTTTATTATCATCTTATTCTGTTTCTTTTTCTCTTTTTTTTATTCTCTCTTACATTTCTCTGTTTTCCCGCCTTTTCTCCCTCTGCTTTTTCTCCTCTCCTTTTCGTTTCTCTCTCTCTTTTCTATTCTTCGAAATTCCATTCACTGTGTATATTTTTGTTGTTTTGAATGCGTTACGAGCTTTTAAATTTTCCACCAAGGTGAGCAAAGTGACTGCAACACCCACACACACACACACACACACGCATAATAATAATAATTAAGGAAAAAAAAAAAACACCTTCCCCGGTTTAAAAGTTTGCTTGCTTTCGCGAATATGTGCGATCAACTTATGAGTCAGATTTGTTCTATGCGTGTGCCTGCCAAAGTGTATGCGTGTGAGCCTGCGCAGTACATACTTGCGTCTCTGCATGTATGCGATTGGCCCCGTGCGTTCTTCGGCTGCTACATCAGTGGCGTAAATGGATCAGAGATGGTGAGTCAGCCATGCTTGTAGTCGAGGTCGAAGGGATCTGCTGAAGGCGTGTTTTGGCTGTGTTGTGTCTCAGACCTGCGCTAGAACCCTTTCCCGCCCCAACTGTCATTCATGCAGTCGCTCTTACAATCATACGTCATTGTACCTGCATGCGAGTCTGGCTTGTGTTAGTCGCGTATCCAGTGCTTCTTTCCAGCAACGACCTGTAGACATACCAAATACAATTCATGAAATATTGATGAGATATATGGCTGTGAAAATATTCTTGGCGTAGGGCTGAATGAAATGGCTATTGAAGAAACAAAGAGGAACAAAAGAATGGTTCTTCTCAAAGAGGAAGAGAAGAGACATTTATGTGAAAACTTGTGATGGAAATGCTTAGTTCATAGACAATTGTACATTAGATATTTATACGGCCATAAATGAGATTGCCTGTATGTATTCTTATATATAGGATTTGACAGATATTAGATAAGTATCAGTTTTTTTTTAAAATACGAAACTGTTAAAATCGAAATTTTTAATTTAACAATGGAAGCAATATGTGATGTTTATGTGGGCTCGAACGTCAACACATAATTCTGAAGACAATATTGAATGTCCAAAATAAATAGATACATACAGCAACCTACACCTAAAGAGTTATATATATATATATATATATATATAGACAGTGTTGGTTGTCACTAAATCACCTTGTGGGTTTGTGTCGAACCCAGAGGTCACCGTCTAAATTCCATGGAATTAAATATATAAATCTAATATATATATATATAGGCAGCAAGTCGTTATCTAAACATGTTTGGTTGAAAATCACGGATTGTTTCTTTTTTAAAAATCTTGAAGTGAAGACGTTGGAGTTTTCTTGCCATTTTCCTTGTCTGTGTCAAGATGGTGAGGAAAGTACGTTATACTTGCCCGAGCGCTTTTGACCATTTTGCTGGTCATCTACAGGGGGTTTATTTATATTTTTGTTGATTTTTTTTTTTTTTTAATTGATGGGGTTGGCTCATTCTGTTAGGGTGGGTGGTTAGTTATTGAATAGGTTTAATATGTAAATTCCTGCATTGAACCCTATTCTATTTATCGTAGTTTTTTTTTTATTTTAATATGGTTATTGCTTCGAAGATTTGTGAACGGTTTTTATTGTCATTTTTATATATGATTTTTATATTGATAATTAAGATCTTTCTTATATCGGGAGATTTGAAAAGCTCCAAACAAATATAAATAAGACTCACAGCAACAATCTAACTCAACCCCCACCAAAGATGACCAGCGAAATGGTTAAAAGCACTTGGGAGAGTATAGGGTATTTTCTCCACCATCTTAACTCAGACATAAGAAAAATGGCAAGAAGACTCGAACGCGTACACTTAAAGATTTTTAAAAAGAAACAATACGCGATCTTCAACCAAACATGTTATATGAAGTAAGTAAAAAAAGTTAGTGACCGTAGTCGAGGGCTACCCGAAAGCTCCCTTTTCAATTGCTACTACACCGAGGTGTAGGGGAAAGTGCTACTCCTTTCCCTGGATTGCTCCACTTTTTCCTTGAAAAGTACCTTATAATGCTGAGTATTAAGCAAGGAGGTATTAAGTACCATTTTTAAAGTCTTCCGTATGAAACGACCGGAGATTGAACCCGTCTCCAGGACCATTTTGCGAACACTCCACCACTAGGCCATATATATATATATATATATACACACACACACACAACTTTGTCCCGATCTACGCAGTGATCAGTGGTCTTACGAACTAACGAATGCTCCCTCTTTGGTATACTAACAAAAAAAGAGTGCTCAATAACAGTGATAGAGCACATATATGTACTGAGTAAAAGTCGACAATACGATTTTTTTTTAAATGTCCTTTTAGAAGTTCTAGAGAACGAAATATAGTTCAGATCAGGTATCGTTTCTTATTGGTAAGTACCCTGTAACCTAGTACAATCTGTCGGAGGCTTCTTGTAGTAGAGATAGGTACCGCCAAAAATCTTAGAATTATTCAAATAGAGTGATTTTAAAGAAAAAGGTTTTGCTTATCTAACCAGAGAAATTAGGCTTATCCTTCCGCAGAAATGCAATCTGACAAATAGTTTCGATGTTGGTTACTATCCCCACCCCTAGCTTAATTGGCGCGAATCATTAATAAAGATCGATTGTGTCCATTCATTTAGGTTGGTAATCAGATTGATTCTTAAGATTAATGCCAGCCTTTACATTAAGATGAATTTGGCACTGAATGCTAAATACAGACGAGTTTCCTCGTCTTGGTTGTTTCAACAATCAAGATGAGGACACCGTCATAATATATACTTACTTATGATATTCATGTATATTGTATAATATATAATTATAATGCTTAATTCTCTTAATTCAGAAGAAGATTTTGTTGTATCGCAGAAGACATCCAAATTACATTTTCATTTCAACTCTGCCATTGTTGATAGATAAAAATTTCATCTAAAAGTGTTGCTTTTTTTTTACCTGTAAAACAATCAAAGATTCGTCTTCGGTAAAGTCTTCTTTACCTTTTTATCTTCAGTTGAATTCTCGTAATTTTGTTTTTAAGTCTCATCATCCTTTAAATTCAATTATATTTACTTTGACAATAGTTAGCGGTTAAAAATATCTCTTCTGTGGTTAATATGAAAAACTACCGAAGAGTTGAATGATAATAAAAAAAAAAATAAAACTTATCAAACTGATACAGTCATTATTAACATTTTTATTATTGATTTCGACAGGTATTTTCTTTGATCTCTTCATTTTTGTAGTTTTATTTTTATCTAACCGGGCCATTGGCCTAATGAGTAGTGTTCGTCAATGGTCTGGGAGAGCGGGATTTAATCCCAGGTCGAGTCATACCAAAGACTCAAAAAATGGTAGTCGATGCCGCCTTGCTTAATACTTAGCATTAAAAGGTACGGGTCAAGGTCAAAGTGGAGCAATCCAGGGAATGGAGTAACGCCCTCCCCTACACTTTGGTGTTGTAACTATTGAAAAGTGAGCCTTCGGGTAACCCTCGACCATGGTCGCCAACTTTACTTTCTTATTTTTATTCTGACTAAGCCAGCTCATTTTTCTACGACGGCGACGTTAGATAATGCCAATTGGAAATAATTTTTTAAAAATCAACTTTCAATAATAAGTAACTTTCACCCCCTTTTTGCCTCAGAAAAGCGTTGTTATACGCGTTTGCTCTACCCCCCCTTGAAATAAGAAGCCCTATTGGTTGGGAAGAGACTCAAATCAAGCCTATAAACTCACCCCTTATTCTTTTTTTCTTGATTTCTTTGTGCCATGTTTTATTTTTACACCAATTGTATTAAGGGCTTCTTTTAGATGAAGCATTTTCGATCATTAATATTAACATTATCCGTGCTAGCGGCACGACATGATGATGATGATGAATATAAACATTGACTAGTATTTTATAATTTAATTTGTAGATGGCTTAATTTTGTTGTTGTTAGTGGGGGTATTGCAATTTACCGGGTCGTCATTTTATTAAAAGATGAAAGAAAATATTTGTCAGAATCAATGATCATGACGAAGATAGATAATGCTTCATATAAAAGTAAATGAAAAAAAATGAGGCAACCAAGTAATTTCTTATACCAAGCGAAGAATTAAAAAGTTTGGAACAGGAGGAGCAAAATAAAACAGTCCAGTCCAAATAATGGTCAAAGCTATCAACTAGACTTAATTTGGCACAAAGATGGAAGTATGGGGTACCCATTAAGAATCGAACATAGTAACAATGTTAGCCTAGTTTGCTAACTATTAGACAAGGCAAATTGTCGATTTCCCCTATTTTGGTTTGTCAAAACGAAAATATTGTACAATTTTCATATTAGTATAAAGAGGAGTTAAGTAAATTTTAGACATGGTTGCAATCACCAGAAACTGAATATTGATTAAGATGATTTTTTTCTTATATTTTTTTTCTTATATATAAAAGAAAAATATTCCCGTCTGAAATTTTGTAAACTATATTAGTTAAGAAATAAAACTTCTTGGGTTCTAATTCCAATTGTTTTGTTTTTTTCTTTGTTTTGTTTGGGGTTTTTTGTTGTTGTTGACGTTTTTTATTGGGGGGGGGGGTTGTTTGTTTGTTTTTTCGGAGATAGAGGTGCATTTTTATCTTTTGTTTTTGTTTTTGATTCATTTGTTATTTATTTAGAAATTTTAAAAGTTTTATTTAATTCATTTTATTTTATTTTAATTTTATTCTTTTTAATTGTTTTTTTTTTTCTTCTTCTTCTAACTGATGTCAGAGTTGATTTTAAAATGCCCCCTAGAATCACTTTAAAAGTATTAAAATAGTTCGAATCATTGAATCTCATCTATTTTTTTTTTTTTTTCTTTTTTCCTAATTGAGTTAACTAAAAGAAACTGCCCTGAAAACCACTCCACCCGAAATATTCTCAATAAAATTTTTCAGCCTATTCCTTTCTTCCCTTTTCTTCTTCTTTCCAATTGTTACTCTTTTAGGAGGGTCATTCACCAATAATGAAGCATTCTTTCTACTGCTATTTCCTCCGTATTTTGGTGAGGATGGTCTTCAGTGTAACCTGAAGAGTCCTTCATCTTGTCAATATTGACAGATTCCTGACTGTCACCGTCAATTCATTAATACTTTAAACAAATTCTTAAAATGTTCTTAGAGATAGAATTTTCGGTTTTAACACTTTGGCAATAAAACTTTTTTTTTATGGTTATATAACTAATGACTTTAAAATTTTTATAGAGGAAGAATATAACCTTCTTTATTTTCTTGTTGTTCCTATATTCAATGGTTTACCGTTTTAATTTGTTCTATTTTCTGCGACTATTGTTGGAATAAATTTCTTAGCCTAATTTCTCTTAATATAAGTGGTGAAAATTAGGATACGACGTTAATCTATTTCTCAATTTCCATGAGTTTTTTTTTTTTTTTTTTTTTTTCATTGTCTATAAATGGAGAAATTTCTTATCAGATATCTTTTTATTTAAATTTCTGAGATTAAAAATTTATTGATAACGCATATTTTATTTAATATTTATATATACGGGTTGTTTCAAAAATTTTATATATGAGATGTACTGGATGTTTCAGGAAAATTGATATTTCGTAATCTTATAACGTTAACTATTCATCGTTCAAATAATCTCAAATTTTAACAGCATGAGTAGA
>CAUZXS010005301.1:0-50000 GCA_963585895.1 Sepioteuthis lessoniana | reverse complement strand
CGTTAAAGGCAGCTCTCAACCTTGCTCTAACTCCACTCTGCTTTCCACCTCTCCCCCCCCCAACAACCAAAACAAACCAGTCAAATTTTAAAGTCCCTAAATCCTTAAAAGGATTATTAGTAAGAACACAAAATTTATCCTGATTTCTTGCTTTTTCAGTTATTTTGTTATTGGCTGTCTGGGTCAGTGTGTAGCCTCCACCACCTCCTGACAGCATTCTGATTGGAATTTATCTACAATTTTCTTTGTTGCCTCCTTCTCCACCTCCTCTTCCTCCATCGCTGCCACCCCCAACACCATGAATAAACCAAATGCAGATAGCATCAGGATATTGATTAGATTTCTACAGTGAGACACCTGCGCCACTACATTCCGTTCCATCCCACACAGGCTCCCTCCTCTATCCACCATTTCATTTATTCGCCCATCCCGTCATTTAAAAAAAATTCATCCCCAAAAACACATAAAAAGGAGTAGAAAAAAGAGAAACTTGCCAAAATGCTTTTTTTTTTTTTTTTGCCTTTCCTTTTTTCCTTATTATCTTAGCATGACTGAAACAAACAGCAAGTACCTGCTCTTGCAGTGGGAAAGGGTAGGATAAAAAGAATGTTTAAAAAAAGGGAGAAAGATGGTGAGAAAGACCATATTCACTATATATATATATATATATATATATATATATATATATATATATATATAGTACATTCTTAAATGAATGAATGAAAATATATATATATATATATATATATATATATATATAGTACATTCTTAAATGAATGAATGAAAATATATATATATATATATAGTACATTCTTAAATGAATGAATATATATATATATATATATATATATATATATATATATATATATGCCTGTGGGCCTAAAAAACATCCGCATAATTTAGTTTATTTGTGTTAATTCATTTTCCTCGATTGCTATAAAGGATTTCGTCGATTCTCTCTGTGCAGACACCTCACAAAGGTGTTAAAATTAGAACAAAAATAGTCTTAGAAATGGGAGTAATATTTTCATTCAGATATTTGAAGTACTAAAATGAATTCCTTTGGGAAATCTGTCTTCAAAGAGTTCTCATATTTATTCACGCACACACACACACAGTTTATGTATTTAATAGAGTGCATAGTTCATATCAGCAAAATTACTTTTACAAATAACTAAAGCAAAACTAACTTGGCTATCTTGGATTAATTAAATAATTAATTAGCCATTTGAATGGTTGTCATCAGTAAAGGTTTCTGGTTGTAAAATATGAGTAATATTTTTAAAATCTATATCTTCCTTAACCAATGCATTTAATTTGACGCTACTCCATTGACTACAGGTCGATTTTTATGCAATGAAAATTTCAGATAAATGATTATAATAGATTTCAGTTAATAAGTCAAGTACCTGTTTCAGGCTCCGATATTTTTTCATTTACCATATATATATACTGAAAAAAAAAACCAAAAAAACAAATCGTTATAAATTATCTTTAAAAAAGAAAAGTGCTCAAATACTGGCCAGTCAATCAGGATAAAACCTAAAATGAATAAGTCTTCTCGTCTCCTGATGCCAGTCGCATGACTATAAGTTTCACGTATTTGTGAAGAAAATGCAACCTTCAGATGAAACATCCGATGTATCTCATCTGAAGACTGTTTTTGTTTATTGCTTTTGTAAATACATGAAACATATTGCCATACAACTGACATGAGGAAGTGAGAAAATATATATACGTCTAACAACATTTCAACTTTACCTTTTGAAAATAACCAATAACGGCACCTAGCCGTGGGGGTATTTGGGAAATTTCTATAAAAGTTTGAAACAAACTTGTTTACAAGGAACATTGTTACCAAAATTGTTTGTTTATGTATATATATATATATATATATATATATATATATATATATATATATATATATAGCCAGTATCTGAGCACTTTTCTCATTAAAAACACTTTATAACGATTTGTTATATATATATATATATATATATATATATATAGTAAATAAAAAATATCGTAGCCTGAAACAGCTACGAGTGTTATTAACTGAAATCTATTATGATCATTTATCTGAAATTTTCATCGCATAAAAATCGATCTGTAGTCGATGGAGTTGCGTCGAATTAAACGCATTGGTAAAAGAGGATATTGTGTTGAGGAATTATTCAAAAGATATTTTGAATAGAAACTATAATTTTTTTTTTTTTAATTGCACATATTTTCACTGCCAGATACCCTTACTAATGCCAACCGTTAAAATTGGCCCATTAATTATCTAATTATTTAATTAATCCAAACTACGCAAACACACACACACACACACATATATATATATATATATATATATATATATATATATATATATATATATATATATATATATCTGTGTGTGCGTGTGTTTCCTTGAAAAATCCGATAATAAAATATTAGGAGATGTGTAACTTAAATGAAATGTCGTTTTTGTACAAATAATTAAACATTGAAATGTTTTTATCATTTTTTACAAGCGATTATACGCATCCCTTGTTTTGTATCAAGTCTTTCTTTCTCAAAAGAATAAAAATAAATAAAACACGAAGACATTTGAATATAAAAGAAAAAAGTATTTTATTGCTATATTTTATTTGATTGATTCACTCATATAATTTGCATTGAGACAACTGGATGGAGGAATTTTTATCAAAGATCAGACCGTAGTCTGTTGTTGAGTCAACTAAGTCTTTAAGATCAACATTTGTTCGTAGTATATTTGATTCACTCTGTATTCGTAACATCGCCAAATTAATTCATTACGCAGTATATCTTTTTATAAGTTAGAATTTAAATTTAAAAAAAAAAGCATTTATCAGAAATCTTATATATAAAAGTTAATACAATTTCTTATATCGAATAAGAAAAAAATGTCGACTTTAAATTTAGCCGCCAAACGAGAGTTTTCAAAATTAAAGAAGGGGAAAAATAGATGAAATGCAACAAAGATATTTAGGCGTCTAATTATAACTATCAGCTGTTTCAATTTCTTAAATGAAGTGTTTTATTTTTTTAATTACTCATTCTTTCATCTTATTTCTGTTACTTTTTATTGTACTTTTACAACTGTATTAATCGAAAATTTTAAACTCCAAATAAGTAATTCGATCAACAAGGAAGCCATTTTATTCATGTTGTGATACTGAGACTGGTGCGAATAGAGAAGGATAAAATAAAAATAAACTCGTTTAACCCCAAAATATCAATTATTTTTCACGTTTATCTCTCTTAGTTTAAGTGTGTGTGTGTGCCAACACAGGCAAGTCGGCAAGAAGTGGGTGGGGGCTCTGTAGAATATGCTGACTGCTGGAAGGTAAGCCCCACTTCCCAACGAGTGTATTGGATATGACATTAAACTATCTGATGGTGAGGCTCCTGTCCTAGAGCTTTAGGGAAGAGGGAGTACTCTTTCATTGCCACTGCTCCCAGGTTCACTCTGACCCAGAGAATTAGTATCTGTTAAGCTCCCATTTATGGGTCAATTAGTACTGTTCAACATTTAACTGTATATAAATAAATGACTGGTGTTGAATTGTTAGTTACATAGTAATAATTGAAACAATTTAACTGTGTGCAAATAAAACTATTAATGTAAGATAGCAATGTTCTTTCTTTGTTTACATATTTCCTCTGTTATTTTCTGTGTTTTATAAAACATTCATCGTTTTTCCTTCAACATATGATGTCATCTTTTAAAGTCCTAATGATGGTATATTAATACCGAAACGTTATACCATCGACTTTCCTGCTTAATTTTTCTAGGTAACTCTCTTTGAAACCATTTAACGTTCGTGCAAACACATGATTAATATTAGACAGAATTATTTGTGTTAGATAGGAATAGTTGAAACCATTTAAACTGCGTCCAAACAAATGGATTCTGACTTGTTTAAAGAGTTACCTACAAAACTATTCGTTTACAAATCATATATTTAATATATAAACAGGATTTGGCATAAAATTGCCAACAAGGAGTTGATATGCCGTAAAACCCAACCAACGTCTCTCTATCCAATTATTTGTGTAATAGATGATAGACATCTAGCTGGGACCCGAGCAGAAATGATTAATCGAACTATATAAATCAATAGCCTAACTGCTATTAGCTGAAATTAATTTATATAATTTTCAATTGATGTAATCAACGGAGAAGCATTAAATCAGGAAAGGAGATTATGTTGAAAAAGAAATATTTGTTGCGTCAATCTTTTTTATGATTAGGTCGTTGTACTTATTAATGCATGCACACACATATTTAGGTTTGGTTTCTTCTGTTTAATGAAATATCAAACCTTCGTGGGTTATTTAATGCTGAAACAATCTTGGTAGAAGGACAATAGTGGTACTATCTAAGTCATAGCTTGGGAGGAAGAGGGAGTTCATACCTTTCCCTAAGAGTATTAGTCTGAAAGTAAACGTAATAGCGCGACTGGAGTTCGAACTCGCTTACTACGATGTCACAGTCTACCACTTTTGCACGTGGATATATATATATATATATATATATATATATTGTTAAGCAAGTAGGTATCAAATATCATTTTTAAAGTCTTTGGTATGACGCGACCTGGGATTGAACCAAGGTCTCCCGGAACATAGGCGAACACTCTACCCACAACGCCAATGAGCCGGTTATATATATATATATATATATATATATATATATATATATATATATATATATATATATATATATATATATATATATATATATATATATATATATATATATATATATATATATATAAAAATTTGTGCTCAATATCAGTGATAGAGCATATGATGATCTAAGTGAGGATGACAAAGACACAGTCAACGGCGCTTGCTTGGTGACTGTCAGTTTCTTGTCGATGCAATCATCAGACACCTCCACCCCTACGTAAAATTGGTACAACCACTGTCAGATAAAGTCTAAAACGACAGTAAAACTATGACAAATAGAAAGTGTATCGCAAATATTACAATTATAAAATATTTTTAGAAAACAACTCACAATTAAGTTAATCGTCAAGTGTGCCATTTTAACCGTGTGTGTTACATATACATTTTTTTTTTTTTGCTTTAGTTTTTTTTTTTGGGGGGGCGGGGGTGTAAGTTTTATGCATAAAATAGTTCTATAAATAAAATGTACCATAACAATGCATATCAAACAATATAAATCATTAATCATAGAAAAAAAAAAAAGAAAAAAATTAGATTCAAATCTATTGTATCCCCTCCTAATTAATAAGATTTTCTTCAAGTCGGTAGAATTTTGATTTCAGTCTTTGAAGAAGTAAATAATTCGGGAGGCGGGTTGTCGGTTTGTATGTTTGTTTCTTTTTTTTTTTTCTTTCTTTTAGTTATTTATTCATTTATTTATTTTGTGAGTGTCGTATGAGATAAGTCATCAGGAAATATGAAATTAAAATAACAGGAGTTGTAATGAGAGGAAGGAATTGGAGTATGAAGATTACTGTACATATTTCTAAAATCTGCAGTCACCAATTATAGAAACAGTTTCAAATAGAGACAATTCTCAATAAACACAGCTTGTTGTTAAAACATTAAGCTTTCAATTCTCGAGGCAGTGATTTTCCTGATAAACTCTTCTAACAATCTCTTTCTCTTTCTTCTTCTCTTTTTTTTTTTTCTCTCTCTCTCTCTCCCGCGTTATCTCTATTTCCGCTTTTATTTTAAAAGATTTCAAATTTGATTTGCTTTGAATTCTTCGGGTTTTTTGGGGGGGAGGGAGGTCCCTTTTTTTTATGAATTCTTTTCATGAAAACGAAAAATCCAAAACACAAGAAAACAATCTTGTTTAAAATAAAAAAAAGATTTAAAAAACTCAAACAATAACATCAAATTATTGAGTCACACTCTTGATGCACGAGGAGTACCCGGAAGTAAGAATACCCGGTATTCAAAGGTCCCTAATGCGCTGATATTGCCAGGACGGATTGGGTAAACCTAAGTTCCCAACAGAGTAAACCCAGGCTCACAAAATATGTCCCTTTTGAATTTTATATCAAACTTCTCTCTCTCTCTCTCTCTCACACACATATATATATATATATATATATATATATATATATATATATATATATAACTCTAAACGAGTTTTTCACACCAGTCTTAACGAATCTGAGTGAGAGCAAAACTTCAAGACTCTAAATACTCTGATCTTAAATGCGCTGTGGTCTGAATGGTCTCGATTCTTCCTCTGATCTCCAGTCCACCTCCCAGTCTCTTTTCCAGGACTTTTTTGGGGACGTTCTAAGGGCATCAACTACTGTTCTACAATTTTTGTTCTTTCATTCCTCCAACCAAATTCTCTTATTTGTGCATCGTTTTTGCTTTCTTTATCTTTTCTCTGTGGACGAGTTCTTAGTTTCTTGTTTATTTACAAAAGATCTGATCTCCTGGCCGGAATATGGTGACACGCTTGTATCTTAAACTCCCTTATTATTGTAATCATCATTATAATAACATAAGTGACATTTTATATATATATATATATATATATATATATATATATATATATATATATATATATATAGTAAGTAAAGTTGGCGACCATAGTCGAGGGCGACCCGAAGATTCCCTTTTCAATAGCAACTAAAACCAAGGTATAGGGGAGGGCGCTACTCCTTTCCCTGAATTACTCCACTTTACCCTTGAAACGTACCTTATATCGCCGAGTGTTAAGCAAGGAGATATCAAGTACCATTTTTAAAGTCTTTGGTATGACGCGACCTGAGATTGAACCCAGGTCTCCCGGACAATTGGTGAACACTCTACCCACTAGGCCAATGATATATATAAATATATACACGCACACAATATCTAATTTTTAGAAACTATATATATATATATATAGAGAGAGAGAGAGAGAGTGTTTCAAAAAATTCGATATCATTTCGTTATCAAGCAACTTGACCAGTTCAAGTTTAAGTGATCTTAAATTTTAACAGAATGTGTAGAAACAACTCAAAATTTTAAGTTTAATGTTTAAACGGCTTTTGTTTTCCAGTGAATGGCATTTCTATACCTGGAAAAGAAAAAAAAAATTAAACAAAGATTTTAAGCCATTTCTACACATACTGTTAAATTTTGAATTCATTTGAACTAGAATTGGTCAAGTTATTATATAACGAAATTACAATTTTTTTCTAAAACACCTAATATATTGTCACTAATAATACTACTATTATTTATAAATACAAAAACCAAAGAAAGTAATATATATATATATATATATATATACCAACCACTCCGCTCAGGCAGGATATGTCACAAGGTCAATTTTTAAGCGGAGTTTAATTGGTTTAAATACAGAGTTTTCCTTCTCTTAGACTAGTTGCCTCACCAAGGCTGAAGAATTCAGTCTGCCCTACTAATTACTCATAGCTGGAGGGAGGATAATTATATATATATATATATAGAGAGAGAGAGAGAGAAAGTTAAAACACCAATTTTATATATATATATATATATATATATATATATATACGACCTTAGTCGAGGGTGACCCGAAGGCTCCCTTTCCAATAGCTACTACACCGAGGTGTAGGGAAGGGCGCTACTCCATTCCTTAGATTGCTCCACTTTACCTTTGATCCGTATCTTATAATGCTGAGTGTTAAGCAAAGTGGCATCAAGTACCATTTTTTGAGTCTTTGGTATAACTCGACCTGAGATTGAACACGGGTCTCCCGAACCATTAGCGAACACTCTACTCATTATACCAATGACTCGATATATATATATATATATATATAGAGAGAGAGAGAGAGAAAGACTGTGTCTTTGTCATCCTCACTTAGATCATCATATGCTCTATCACTGATATTGAGCACTATATATATATATATATATATATATATATATAATCGCCGTGACAATAAAATAATGTAAATAAGTAAGGCTTTAAACAGTAGAAGGTTAAAAGTCGAAGTAAAATAGCGTTAAAAAAAGTCGTCCCTTTAAGACTAGTGACAGCTATTGGATAGAACGGTTCGCCAAATAAAGAATGAGAGAAGGAAAAAAGGAACGAATAAAACGAAGAGGCTTGCTTTTGTTAAATTGGATTGTTGTTGGTTTGTGTTGCAACTTGGTCGTTAGCAGTTGTAGCGAGTGGCTTTTGCCTCGTCGAGTCAGCCCGTTGATTTTAAGCATCACGGCCTATACTTTCTTCCTCTCCACCTCGGTTTTTTCTCCCCCCCTCCTCTGTGACTGACCACTTACGGAATTATAACAAAACCTCTCCAGCCACTTAACCTCTGATTTATTTACTAAGATCAGATTAGCTACGCCCTGGACAACAGTTGTGGACCCGACCACCCAATGAGGATCCACTTCAATGCACTACACGAACGATTTGGTCAGTGAGATCTGACGTTCGGACACACTAAACCCTCGCAACTGTGTAAGTTTTTTTTTTTTCTATAAAATAGAAGCACAGAGGCGAAATTGACTGAAAAGGTCGGATAGAAAGATGATATGGCGCCAACAATCCAGTTTAGAGAGAGTCTGAAAAGGAGAAGATATGCTGACCTTTACCAGGACTCGAACTCTGATAAAAAAATTCTTCTTTCTCCCCCCTCTCTCTATCTCCCACTCGTTGTGGTCTAGAATATCCTGAATGTATCCTCTACAGTCGAGTAAAATCCCTACCCAAAAAAGGAATGTATGTTAAAATAATTACCTCATCTATACAGTGAAAATAACATTTCAAAGACAAAAACTTAGTTCTATACATTGGAAATTGATAACTTATGTATCAGAATGTCTTCCTTCATTTATGTGCCTTTGTCATCCTCACTTAGATCATCATATGCTCTATCACTGATATTGAGCACAATTTTATGTATATATACGAATATTGCCACAAAAACTACTGTAACAATTTTTAGGTGTTTTTATTCAAAAGTTTAAGAACAGTGCCAATAAACTTCCATTTTGTATAACAAAAACATTATTTATTCATTTCGATCTATCAATTTACAAACAAATTAGGTCTACCAATCTCCAGGAATTAAAAATTTCAACTAAAAACCTGTTTATGGGACTTCATAAGACTCTTGTGTTTTGTAAAACATTTACAAGAGAAATCAATTAGTCCTGACACAGTTATTAGCCAAATTTTAGACGGAAATATTCACAGTATAACATTTGGTCTGTGGGATGAATAGAAAAGTGCTGAGTTAGGTCTACTGACTGATAGAAAATTAAATTGCAATACCCTAGATAGGTGTTTCAGTTTACTTAAAGCGTCAAAGATAATATAGAAGGATTGGATTACAGTAAATGATCACATGTACCGATCAATACGGAAACATGTACCAAAATAAAGGGGGAATAAAGAATATCTTCATGGTCCTTCTGGGTGTATTTGGTGCATAAAATAAGTGACTTTTTCATCATGGAGGAAGAATAATTGGATTCATACTTTTCCCAAGGATACTATCACTGTGTGAAATGCAAACTGTTTTGTCCAGGATTTGAACGTGGGTCGCCGTTTCCATTTTCTATTATGATAACCATTACACCACGAGCGCCTCTGACACTATTAACTTATATTCAATTTTAAAACATAAAATCTATTTGCTCACCATTTTGAGACTCTTGAAGTGAAACATTTGAATCCGTGGTGGGAGGAGTTAACATTCTAATTCTTAATGTGTCGCATTCAGTGTCCTCTTGTCATTTCAAGTCTCACTGAAACTTTATTGCTTATTTCCTATCCTCACTGCTTGCAGTTCATAGAATAGCAATCAGATGGTTTTAATAATAATAAAAATAAGAAGAAGAAATGGCAATAAGATGAAAGAAAAGACGAGTCAGAAATTAATAATTTAATTCTGGTTTTCATCAGAAATAATAATCTAATCCTTACATGTAGTTAAGAGCATTTTTTTTTTTTTTTTTTTCGGGGGAAAAATTATCAAGAGATTGAGATTTTAGATTTTTCTTTTGTTTACACTTTTCAAGTCTTATTTTCTTTTTATATCCCATCAAATCTTGAATCTAGATTTGTTTTTGTTTTTTTTTCTTTTTCTAACATTAAAACCGAAACATTCTTCCCCCCACCCCCACCGACTCCCCTCCGCTATTCATCCAAGCAAATTTGATATCAGTTTAAGGCTTTAAGGATAACATGAACTGATCTGACGGCGAAAATCTTTTTCGTTCCATCTTTCTTTTTCTCCTTCTCTTTCTTTTCCTTTCCATTCCTTCCTTACGTATCTCTTTCCCTCGACTTTTTCTTTCTTTCCTGGCAGATTATGAGAAATTACTTCTGATTACGTCAACCATTCTAGACTCCAAGAATGATTACCTGATCCTGAAGTGTTCTTGACATCGGAGAAACAAACCATAAATCTATTGCTTTTATTGTGTTTACAAAAGGTTTTGTTTTGTTTTGTTTTCCTCTAGTTATTCTTGTCTTTCGACAGTCGTTCTCGTTGTCTTTTTTCTTCTTATAGTATCTTATATTTTTCTTTTTTAGTTGATTACTTCACATGCAATACGAGTGCAAACACCACCACGACACATTCCAGGAGTAGTGGAGGTAACACTATCCTACAAATCAAAACAGTTTTGTAAAGGGGCTCCCGGAAGATTTGTATATACAGGTAAGTTCAGAATACATTTTATAACTAACATATTTGCTGTCGAAGGATGTCGATCCTTACTGGGTACCCTACATAAAGCATAACACAATTCGAATTGGGTTTGACGATCAGATTTGTATTTATTGATATTTTCTGAACGCATTCTATGATTAACTTATTCACTGTCTGATGATTTCGATCCTTACTGGGTACCCTACATTAAGCATAACTGATTGCATTTCACATAGCACTAATACCCTTGGGAAAGGTATGAATCCAATTATTCTCCCTCCAGCTATGGGTAAATAGTAGGACAGACTAGGTTCTTCAGCCTTGGTCAGGCAATTAGTCTAGAAGGAAAACTCTGAATTCAAACCTGTTAAACTCCGCTTAAAAATTGACCTTGTTTCATATCCTGCCCGAGCGAAGGGGTTGGTAAATAGTACCCTACATTAAGCATAACACAATTCAAATTTGATTTGACAATCAGATTTTGGTGTTGATGGGTTGCACTACTTTTTAATTCCAGTACGCAATGCTAATTAGACCGATGGATATGCTACGCCAAAGTACATTATGCATTGCCTTTCCGATAGCATATCAAGTCTTAATTTTTTTTTCATATCTTTGAAAACTTTCTAAAACCTTCCCTTTTTTCCACCCCGCCTATAAAAACATTTTCTCTTGACGATAACCGAAGTCGAAACTAGTTGAGAACGAAAAAAAAAACATAAAAGTAATATTTCTATTTGTCTTATCACTTTTGTTCACACACACACACACACACACACACACACACACACACACATATATATATATATATGCAAACCGGCTCATTGGCCTAGTGGGTTGAGTGTTCGCGAATGGTCCAGGAGACCTGCGTTCAATCCCAGGTTGCGTCATACCAAAGACTTTAAAAATGGTACTTGATACTTCCTTGCTTAATACTCAGCAATATAAGGTACGTATCAAGGGTAAAGTGGAGCAATCCTGGGAAAGGAGTAGCGCCCTCGGTGTAATAGCGATTGAAAAGGGAGCCTTCTGGTCACCCTTGACTACGATAGCTAATTTTACTTATATATATATATATATATATATATATATATATTCGCCCAACTCATCCACGCAAGGTCAATTCTTAAGCGGAGTTTGAATTCACTTTCACTTCTCCTAGACTGGTTGCCTTCCTTGGGCGAGTCCCCGTTGCGTAGTGGCTAGAGTGTTGTAAGCAAGTTCGAACATCAGCTGCGTTATCACGTTCACTTTCAGACTGATACTCTTGGGAAAGGTATGAACCCTTCTTATCCCCCAGCTACGCAAGTGTTATTCTACAATGATGGCTTTGGAATTAAATTGCTCGCAAAGGTTGATATACCAACTATTAAGCAAAAAAATAAAAAATAAACCAACTTTTACCAAAAACTTGTTTATCCCATACTCAAGTTTAACACGTGTGTGTGTTACTGCGATATATATATATATATATATATATATACACACACACACACATACACACTTGCTGGATCTAATATAGTGAAAACAACCATCATTTTATTTTATGTTGACTTCATTGCATTAAAACAACCCAGTATTTTCATAACGAATGGTAATGGTTGTCAATTTTGATATTTGAAATTTTTTAAAATGCTAAATTGTCCTGATGGGTTCGAGAAACTCCCAAGCAAAAAATTAAATGAAGGATGAAGAATATTAAAACTGTTATATCTAATTGGCATAATGGTTAGTGTTCGCCAATGCATATTTACCCAACCCCTCCGCTCGGGCAGGATATGACACAAGGTCAATTTTTAAGCGGGGTTTAACAGGTTTGATTTCAGAGTTTTCCTTCTCCTAGACTAGTTGCCTCACCAAGGCAGTAGAACCTAGTCTACCCTACTATTTACGCATAGCTGGAGGGAGAATAATTGGATTCATACCTTTCCCAAGGGTATTAGTGCTATGTGAAATGCAATTAGTCTGGTCCAGGATTTGAACTCGTGTCATCGTGTCCATATCCTACGACGATTACCAATCGCCAGATCAAGTCATACCAAAGACTCAAAAAATAGTACTTGATGCCTCTTCGCTTAACCCTTAGCATTATAAAGTACAGATCAAGGGTAAGTGGAGCAATCCAGGGAAAGTAGTAGTCCCCTTCCCTCCACCTCGGTGCAGTAACGATTGAAAAGGGAGATTTCGAGTCGTTCCAGACAACGGGCGGCCAAAAACTTATCCACATGTATTGGGCTCCTCACGTGATGTAATGTTAAGCTAAATTAGCAGGCCATAGGGAGATATATTCTCACTAGGTGCCCGATATTTCTGGCCTTGAATCTATTTTAGACTTTTTTGATCCATTTTCTTTGCATTCATAATTTTCTTTCTTAAACTTATTGATCGTTTTCTTTTTTTTCTAACTTAGGACATTTCTTTGTCTTCTATTTCAAGACGAATGACGAACAGTTTTTACAACATTCTATCAGCAAAACCCATTCCATATTTTTTTAAATATGCAAATACTCTCTAATTATTTCTTTGCTGGTC
This sequence comes from Sepioteuthis lessoniana, assembly GCA_963585895.1. NCBI lineage: Eukaryota > Metazoa > Mollusca > Cephalopoda > Myopsida > Loliginidae > Sepioteuthis > Sepioteuthis lessoniana. The sequence continues at coordinate 36,822 of CAUZXS010005301.1, read as the reverse complement.
AAATCCAGTCCATTGTGGCCCTGTCGGCTGGAGCTGTAAAATACACCAACAGTATCTCTGCACAATGAGTGTTCTGGATATGACATTAAACTGCATCTGATGGTGAGGCTCCAATCCTGGAACTCTGGGGAATATAGAGTACGTCTTCATTATCATTATTCCCAGGTCTACTCTGACCCGGAGTGGCAGTACCTGTCTATGGGTCAAATAGAACTGTTTGACCATTTAACAGTGTGCAAACAAATGACTGATTTTAAGCTGAATTGTTCGTGTTTCATAGCAATACTTGAAATGATTTAACTATGTGCAAATAAAACTATTAGTGTGAGCATCACTTGAAACAACTTCATTGTTTGCAAACAAATGTTTAATATGAAATAGAATTATTAGTGTTACATAGCAATACTTGAAACCATTTAACTGTGTGCCAATAAATTAGGTTTAACTCATTTAAAAATAAAATTTCCAACAAACTTACAAATCATATGTATAACCATTTAACTATATGCAAACAAAAGATGATATCTTAAATTGAAACTGCTTCATAGTTAGATGTTTTCCACTAATTCTATGTGCAAAAAAAAGAGCTCTGGCTCGTTTAAAAATCTTATCTACAAACTAATTTTTACAAATTATATATTAGATATATGTATAAAATGGATTTGGCATTAAATAACCAACAAGGGTTGATATGCCATAAACCCAGCCAATTTAACCAATCTGTTGAATCTCAAAAGGACAAATTTTCATTATATATCATCTGATGTTATAAGTTGTTTAACTGACTTTTATTCTTAAAAGTGACGTAAAAAAAACACACACACACACACACATACCCACAAAATGACTCTTGCTTTCTCTTTCAATACAAAGTGAATAAATTTATGAATCAAGACAGACAACAATAAATCCATTATTTCTAGATATGCACCAGTATATAATAATTTAATCAAATAATAAACATCATTATTATCAAGTCGTGCCGACAGCACGAATTCTTTTAACTCTTTCTCGCCACCCGTCTAAATCGGTCAACGCTCTTAGCAGGTCTTCTAGACGGTATCCAGTGTCGGCACAGTTGATAGTAGATATAGGTTTTTGCTGGCCGACCAACACTAGTGTGTCTATTCGTGGGACCCTATGGGAGGACCTCGCTTTTGAGTTCGTCCTTACTTCTGTCGTGATCAGCTTGTCTTGTTCGTCTTTGTTAGATGGATTGTGAGATGGGAGGCAAGTGTCCGTATAGCCGCTGTTTTCCAGGATTTGTTTAAAACAGCTTACTACATTCTTGTGCAGTTCCCATCTGCTTTTTCTCCAAGTGCTATATTAAGTCAATGTGATTTTAATTTAGAAACCTATTTTATTAGGAAAATGCACTGTTTTGTTTGAATCTTGTAAAATAATTTCATAAACTTTAGGTATTAAGTTTCTATGATTTCAGATGATGTACTGTAAAATCTCTCCTTTTGAAATGTGCCAATTTTGGGTCCGGTGTGTGTGGAATCATCGTTGTGTAGTGATTATTTATTTGCTTTTTGGAGTTTTATGGCATATCAACCTTTGCTGGTTATATAATGCTAAATCCAGTTTAATACAAATAAATAGTTCTGTTTCAAACAATTCAATTTAGCATGAGTACACAGTTTAATTGTCCAAAACATTTCTATTTCAAGTTATTCAGTTTAGTCAAACAGTTCTAAATAAAACAATTCAGTTTAGTATAAGTATAGTTTTTTAAATGTCAAAACGGTTCTATTTCACACAATTCAGTTTAGTGTAAGTACAGTTTCAATGTCAAAAATAATTCCACTTCAAACAATTCACTTTAGCATTAGTACACTGTTTAGTTCAATTTGACCCATAGATACACCAACAATGATTGTTCTGGATATGACATTAAACTGCAGCTGATGGTGAGGCTCCAATCTTGAATTATTCCCAGGTCTACTCTGACCCGGAGTGGTAGTACCTGTTAGGGTCCCATCTATGTGTCAAATAGAACTGTTTGACCAGAGAAGATCTGGGAGCGATTGCGATGAAGAAGTACTCTACATTCCCCAAAACTCCAGCATTACTGGAACTTCATCAGTTTGTTTAGTGTTATATCCAGGATACTCGTTAGGGGTGGTCTTACCCCTGTGCAGAGATGCAGTTGATGTATTCTACAGCCCCAGCTGACTGGGATAGCTAACTTGCTGAACTGCGACAATGTTGTGAGTTCGAACTCTAACCAATACACTTTGGAAAAATATGACAACCACCCCTCCACCAGCTAAGGGTTAGATAATACCTCTGCTGTTCATCTACAACGTTGGATTTGGTATGAAATAACCCACGACGGTTAATATGCTATTAAACAAAGAACTCTAAACCTAATTCTGGGTCAGAAAGCTAAGCAAAGAAATATCTACAACATTGAAATTCACACTGTCCTGATTTATACGTTTATCTGTCATCTTAATACACACTGTATCGATTTTCTCACCGTCCAGTCATGATATCCATGTGTTTTATTCGGATCACATTCATTAGAAAAGTATGAAACCCCATTGCTTGCTGGGGGTATTCCCGTAGTGTAATGATTAAAGCGCTGAACTGCGGAATCGTAGTACGCGAGTTTGAACTCCAATCGCGCTATCACGTTTACTTTCGGATAAATACCCTTGGGAAAGGTATGAACCTACTTATCCTCCCATTTATGGGTTAAATACTACTCTTCTTTTAAAAGGATGGATTTGGCATTAGATAACCTGAGAAGGTTGATATGCCATTAAATAACAAACAAATAAACATTGCTTGCTTTTACTGTGTTTTTTATATCCGGCTTTCAGGAAACAGCTGCTTTGTTCTTGGTATTCTTTTCCATACTTAAACTATCACCTCATCTTTGAAATTATGGACATAATATGGGCCATCTATATCATAAAGTATTTATAAAAAAAACTATGAAATTATAAAACAGGACAATGAGTAGAAGGAAGAGCTGGATAGAGGGGTTGAGAAAAAGATTCTTGTAAGATATGAAATTAAATATTCTATCTTGTTTGTTTTCATACTGCTTGTAATAAATTTTATGGGTCCATTTGATTGCCACCAAGTGAGATGTTATAATCTTTATAGGACTGACACTGTCAGAGTCCATCTAGCTGATTTACCATTCTGCTGAATAAACTTCTGCGATAATCCAACATCCACCTCCCATCATTCTAAGTGGCCCAGTCGGCTGGGCCTGGGCCTGTAGAATACACAGACTGCATCTCTGCAGAGGAGTAAGACCCCCACCCAACGAGTGTCCTGGCAGGAGCTTTGGGGAATGCAGAGTACCCCATCAGTGCCATTACTCCCGGGCTTACTCTGATCCGGAGTGGTAGCACCCGATAGGGTCCTATCTGTAGGTCAAACTGAACTGTTTGACATCTAAACTGAGTGCAAATGACCTATGCTAAACTGAATGGCTTGAAATAGAACTGTTTTATCGTTTAACTGTGTGTAGAGAAATGACTGATGTTCAGTTGAATTGTTAGTGTTAAATAGCAATACTTGAAAACCTTTAACTGGGTGTAAACATAAAATTAACGATAAATAGAATTATTTGTATTAAATAGAAATAAGAGAAACTATTTAACTGTATGCCAAAAAAAAAAAAAAGAGAGATGCTGGCTTAAGAATGTTATCTACAAAATGTGTTTAATATATGTTTGAGAGATATATAAAACGACTTGGCATTAAATAACCTATAATGGTTGATATGCCATAAAATCAAACTAAACCTATAATTCTAATCAAAACTTCAACGGCTTTCCTCCACATTACTTGAATTTTTTTTTCCTCCTAAACTGTTACTCACTAGACTCATGTCCATTAGATGCCTGTAATAAACTCTATACAATAAACTTGTTTTTTATTGTTAGAATAGCTTTAAATATTTCTCCATTTCCACGTATTTGTTTCTCTCTCTCTCTCTCTCTCTGCCTTCACCTTGTCTCTTCCTCTTCCTCATTCATCCACTCACAAACCCCTCACCTTCTCTCTATCCCTGATTGCCTATGGAAAAATGTGTGTACGCTACGCTTCCATGGGTTTCAGGCTTTGCCTAAAAGGGAAGTCATATGGTAAGAATGTGGTCGAATCTACTTCCGACAAACAATTTTTTCTTCGTGCCGATAAAAAAAATCTAATGGAGGATGGAATCTATTTTTAATTTGAATTCTGGTACCAATGCAAAGAACAAGAGAAATTTATTAAATGTAATGTTCTAATGACAACATCTTTTTTAGGAATAATATTAATCTTTATCTATCCGCAAAAATTGAGGAGCGTGGCCTTAGGGTCATCGTCGTACAAAATGGAAAAGGAAATACGAGTTCAAAACCTGGACAAGTTTGTTTGTGCTTTACTTTTACGCTCATGAGAAAGGCATGAATCCATCTACTCTCTCCAGCTATGGGGAAATAGTAGGTCAGACCGAGCTCTTTAACCTTGGTATGGCAACCTGTCTAGGAGAAAGAAAACTCTGAGTTCAAACAGGAATGTGGCTGGGGAGCACATTCAATCACCAATCCCCATGAGACTCCTCACGTGTATACTCGTCTGGGGCCGGCTTAACCTACATCAGGTGAATGCTGTTTAAGAGAGAAGAGAGATCCTTAATGAAGTTGGTTTGTTTGCAGTGACATCACAAGGATTCTTTGTTGTCCACTGTTATGATCCTCCTCGAGTAAAGAATTCTTAACATGCATTTACCCAACACATCCTCAACATCACAAAGATCTATGTTGTCCAATCTTATGGTCCTTCATTAGTAAAGAATTCTTACTTCACCCAACTCTTCCTCAACAGGCAGGATATGAATAACACAAGATCAATTTTTAAGAACAGCTTCGTCCAGAATTTGAACTTGGGTCGTCGATTCCATTACCGTTACGTCGAGTGCATCTACAGAATTCTTAGTAAATTTTTTAGTTTTTTCCTACTAATCTTTAATATTAGTCTTGAATTGCAATTCCTATACCTTTATGTATATACGTAACTACTCTTTGGAATTAAAACGCACAAAGGCTTAATATATTTTTTATAGTTTCATAAGGTCAACGTAAAAATTTCGTACGAAACAATAGAAAACAAAATTGTTTTCTTTGAACAAGAAACCAATCTTCGAGGTACTTTTTTTTAATGCCAATGTAGAGGGACAGAAGTGGTACTAGTTGACACATACCATATAGGATAAGGGAGTTCTTATCTTTCCCAAGGGAATCGGTTTAAAAGTGAACGTAATATATATCCACTGAAGTTCGAACTCAATCCAGCACGTAAGCAATTACGCCATGGTGACACTTCCTATAAAATTATGTTTTGTTAACATTAAAATGATTTATGGAAAACAAACATATTACAGAATTTGTAGCACCACTAGGATAAACATTCTGACAGTCTCCTCTACAGAGTGAGTAAGACCTGGCTCTAAAAAAAAAAAGATGGGTGTCCTAGGTATGACTGAATGTTTAGCGCTGGTGTGTAGTGCTCCCAGGTCCACTCTGACCCTGTTACGGCCCCAAAGTAGACCTTTTTAAAAATGATTCATATTTCGCCGGATCACGAGAGAAAAAAATTTCAATGACTGTACAAAAAAAGGTAAATATGAACGCACAATAAACGAAATTTGTTCACCTCTAGGCTAGTTAATATGCCGTTAAAATCAATCAATAAATCAAGTCTACTTGAACCAGACCAAAGAGAATTTTTAATAATGTTTTTAGTATTAATGTCAGTCATAAATCCTATTTTTTATCTATTAACAACTGAATTAACAGTGAAACGTAACTAAAAAAATTATTGCCCAGTCGACTGGGGCTGTAGAATACACTGACTGTACCTCTACAGAGAGGTAAGACCCCCCACCAATAAGTGTCATGGATATGACACAAGACAATCTGATGGTAAGGTTCCACTAATGCTGGGGCTTTGGAGTATACGGAGCACCCCTTCATTGCCATTGATCCTATGTCCACTCTAGCCCGGAGTGGTAGCACCTGATAGGGCCCTATCTATGGGTTAAATAGAACTAACGGCATACTTATGCTAAACTAAATTGTTTGACTAAACTGAATAGCTGGAAATAGAAATGTTTTTGATAATTAAACCGTACTTACATTTAAATTGCGTGCTTATGCTAAACTGAATTATTTGAAATGGAACTGTTTTTGACATTGAAAATGTACTTACACTAAACTGATTTGTTTAATATAGAACTGTTTTGACATTCATCTGTGTGCAAACAAAACCTGTACTTATACTAAACTGAATTAGAACTGCTTGACTAAACTGAATGGCTTGAAATAGAAATGTTTTTTCACAATTAAACCGTAATTACATTTAAACTGCGTACTTATGCTAAATTCTTTGAAATACAACTATTTACATAAAATGGATTTGGTGCAAGAAAACCTTAGAATTGAAATATTACAATAAAATTATATTCATTTTGATGTTAAGACGACTTTATATCTAATAAAAAATAATTACCCAATCTGAAAGCCCCTGTTTGTATGGGTTAGAATTTGTTAAATGTAAGATTTATTTCATTACATGGATATCAAGAACAAAACTATCTTGTAAAATCTTTCTACAACTAGTAATCAAGCCGAAATATTTTTTAATTTTTCGTATTTTTTTCTTTATTACTTCCTTCTTAAAATAATGTTATAGTTCCATAATTGTAAGTACAATGACATTTGATAAAATATCCCCCCACCCCACTAATTAGTGTCATTACCTCTAAAAGTTAAAGAATTTTGGAATTTCGTAAGTTATGAAATAATTAGATTTTTACAGAAAAGAAAAGAAAACCTGTACTTACAACTCTGAACTGTCAGGGGAGATAACCTTTGTTTTACAATTTTTCTAATATTGTTCTGATTAACCATTTGGTTGCTTTTATGTAAGTAAAATAAAGTTGGCGACCGTAGTCGAAGGCTCCCAGAAGGCTCCCTTTTCAATAGCTACAACACCAAGGTGTAGGGGAAGGCAGTACTCCTTTCCCTGGATTGCTTCACTTTACCCTCGATACGTACCTTATATTGCTGAGTGTTAAGCAAGGAAGTATCAAGTACCATTTTTTAAGTCTTTGGTATGACTCGACCTGGGATTGAACCCCGGTTTCCCAGACTGTTGATGAACACTCTACCCACTAGGCCATATACAAAAGAAACTTTAATATAAAATTAAATACGATTACATTTATGCTTTGTAGATCTTTCAAAGTTTGTTTTGCTTTTTCATTGGACCTCACAGCGTCATTTTAATATATTCAACATCTATAAATTGAATAATTAATTTAAAATAGTTTGTAGTAATTAGTAACTGTTATAGAAAACTAAGTTTCCTGAAAATGAAAGATATGAGCTTTGGCATCACTTATAGCTTATCCTTTATTTTTGTCTCCAATATCCGCTGCTCTTGAACTACACGGAATTCTACAGTTGGAAAAAAGGCATGGATAAAATTCACTAATCGTCTGCTTTTTTTTTTTTTTTTTTTTTTTTTTTTTTTAGAAGAGTGATTTCCTCTTACACAACCGAGTTGAGGGATATTCTGTTCTTCAAATGATTTCCCTATTCTCAATCTCTCTCTCTTATAAATGAGAGAGAGAGAGAAATACTTACTCTATCAAATAAACTTTCACCTGACTTATATTTGCTGTGAATCCATGCTAAAGGAGCAAGTAAAGTGAAAATACGAGTTAAAATTAATTATAATGATCAATTCAATTTTTTTCCAAAATATAGTCGACTGTTTTGTTTTTCTAAATTTTATTTATATTATATATTAAAAACTGAATCACAAGTCAAACGAAATAAAATCATATATCTATCTGAATTCAATCAATTCCACACAATTTTCTTTTGTTTTTGTTTTTTGTCTTTGGATATTTAAGTTCCAAATTATCGTTTATTTTTGCATATAAAATTTATCAAGGACTTAAAATAATTTTTCAAGTTATTACAAACGATAAATGATTAGATAATATTTTTAAGGCCAAAAAATCTTTATATAATCAGTTAACATGATTTTTCCTTTTATATTTATGTCATTTCTTTATATAAGTCTAATTACCATTCTTTTGCAGCTCTAACAGAACCAACCATAGACTATGGATTTCAGAGACTTATGAAGCTGGTCCCAAGACATCCAGGTGATCCAGAAAGACTACCAAAAGTAAGTGGGATCAAATCTTTTTTCTTTTTTTTCATGTTCAGAAAGAACTACCCCCAAAAATGTATTCCATTCTACTCATGATGCCATTGTATTATCATTTTTTTTTGTCCTCTACATCCTCAAACATGATGCCATTGTATTATCATTTTTTTTTTGTCCTCTACATCCTCAAACATGATGCCATTGTATTATCATTTTTTTTTTTTTGTCCTCTACATCCTCAAACTTTACTCTTCAGATAAATATGAAATTCTAACTCCAATCAGCACCCTTTTTTTTTTAACACTGTAATATTTCTTCTCCCACCCCTTTCAACCCATCGTTTTTCTGTATCCGGCTTATACTTACTTGGCTTCTAGGACCAACCTGGTATTCACATTGGGTGGGTGACATTAAGATGATCACCAGGACCCCACTTATCAAGGCTGTGTTTAATGCTTGGTGTCTGCAGCTCCCCTTTCAGGGGAGTGCTGAGGGGAAACATTTTTAGGTGATGACTATTCATGAGTCTTAATTTGCATTAATAAAAAATATAAAATGACATTTTCTTAAATTTGATGTGTTGGAAGTTGGATAAATCCTTCATCTTTCTGTATGTGTTTTAATTTCTCTATGGATATTAGGTTTTTCGAGAAAGAATTTTCAAAGCAGAGGACATATCACTGACAGTATTAGGTGTAATGACAATTATGATCATCACTTTTGACATATGTACATAAAAATCTTATTAATTCATACCGGTTTATTGGCCGAGCGGTTAGAGTGTTCACCAAATGCCCAGGAGACTGTGGTTCAATCCCAGGTCGAGTCAAACCAAAGACTCAAAAAATGGTATTTGATGCCGCCTTGCTTAACACTCAGCATTATAAGGTATGGCTCCAAGAGTAAATGGAGCAATCTAGGGAAAGGAGTAGCACCTTTCCCTACACCTTGGTGTAGTAGCTATTGAAAAGGGAGCCTTCGGGTCACCCTCGACTAAGGGCACCAACTCATTACATGTTTTAAAACTGTTTTATTTTCATACAAATTAACTATTATATACAATGGGATGTAAGTCAGTCAGTGTTAGTAAGTTAGATTCTCATTGATTTTCCCATTATAAGCTTAGTCTGTTGGGATGAATATAAGGTGTGTATTTTTTTTAAAAATGCTTTAAAATTGCTACTCTATTCACAAAGGCAATAAAAAATAAAGACTGAAATAGTTTTTTTTCTTTTTAAATAGTCATTTATCTCCATCATATCAGGAATTTAAAAAATATTAAATGGAGTTATCATTAGGTTACAAATTTAACAGGAAATTGCTTTATTCTCTAGATTTTAAACTTATTACTCTAATTTAAAAAATACTATGATAACCCATTTTAATATAATGAAGGTGTGGAAGCAAATTATGGAATAATTCTTAGAATGTTTTTTTAATCTGATTAAATTCAATTTAAAAAAAAACGCTATGAATCTAAATTTTCATGATTAGCTCTATTATTCAAGCAGTTTTTAAATTAAGATTCAGCCCAACATGAGTGAACAAGAAAAGAAATGACAAAGAATCTATGATTTGCTTAACGCCGAAACCAAGCCAAAGTTTCTTTGTCCACTGTATACAAAGTAAAGAAAAAAATTTACAGTAAAAGAGCTTTTTGATTTAACAAAAAACGAAAAGAAGGCTTTTTAACTGCTGTCGCTACAGTGATTAAGAAGGACCCCACAACGTCAATAAGAAAGAAATGCGAATGAATTGAAAGTCCACGAGAAAACTGTGAGGACAGCCATTAAACAAAATCTAAGCCCAGACCATAACTCCCCTGATTACGCTGTATGGGGCATTTTAGAAAACCAAACAAATTATCGGTTCGCTTAAGACTGCTATTGAGGAGAAATGGAATAAAATGTCTGAAGAATTTATTTTCAAGGCATTCAAATCGTTTTGAAGGCGTTTTGATACAAAAATTGAAAAGTGGAGGTGCCCGTGGTGTAATGGTTATCTTCGACACGAGTTCAAATCCTGAACGAGATTGATTGCATTTCACAATGCACCCTTGGGAAAGGTATGAATCCAATTAGTCTCCCTCCAGCTATGGGTAAATAGTAGAGCAGACTAGGTTCTTCAGCCTTGGTGAGGCAACTAGTCTAGGAGAAGGAAAACTCAAACCTGTTAAACTCCGCTTAAAAATTGACCTTGTGTCAATATGGATACAATAATTGTAAATAAGAAAGGTGGGCATATTGAGTAAATTTATTTTTTGTTTCTATCTTTTAATTTTGTTGCTTATTTTCTAAAATTAAAATTAATCTTGATTCACAATTGTCTTTTTTCATTATATTAGAATATTCCTAATTTTGATTCCTCACCTTCAATAAGATTACATTTTAATATAATGAAGATATATTAAAAGTTCATTACTTGAAGTTTCATGAGGTTTACACAAACATCAGAAGACACTTCCGTCTGATGATTGTGCATACTCCATGAAATTTGAAGTAATGGATTCTAATGTTCATAATTATTTTTAGGTGTTATACCTGCTCTGCAATAAAAGCATCAAGCACTTTTATGGAAACGTTTCTTGCATGTTATATATAGAGAGAGAGAAAGAGAAAGAGAAATAGAATTTTATTTTCGTTTCATTTTTTATGATGTACTCATAGATAGAGGTTTTAATTCATGTTGCTACCAAAGTTTTAGTTAATTCATTATCATAAATATACATTAAGTAAATATATAACATTTGTTATTTTATTTTCTAGTCTTTATAATAACTGTGTGTTTATACGTGTGTAAGTACTTAGTTTTTGATACACGTTTTTTTCCCCACAAAGATACATGTTTTAAATGAAGCTTACAAGAACTGTCACACTTTCCTAAGTTGACAACTCCCTTGAGATTCCAGTTCAGGACTCACAGCAAATATATTAAAGTCGGCTGCAAGTGTATTAGAGGAAGAATTTCTCTCTCTTTCTCTCTCCAACAAAAATAAGAGGAAAAGAGAGCGAGTAGCTGGAGAATAGAGAAATCATTTGAAGAATTAAATATCTATTCATCTCAGTGGGGTGAGAGAAAAAATCAGTCTTTAAAATAAATAAATAAATAAATAAAGCTGGCAGGTGAATTTTATTCCTGTCTTTCGAACTATAAAAATTGGTAAATAGATGTTTGTTTTCAGGGAAGGATCTGTGATTTACTGCCTGTTGAATGTATTGAAGAATATTAAGTCAAAAAAAAATTACAATATCTAAAGCACTTAGTGTTCTTAATGCGTCTGATTTTAGAATTGGGGAGAAGGGTACTGCGGGAGGTACACCACTTATTCATAAGGATGCAAAAATCAAAATTATTCGTGACAAGGAAAGGTTTTAAAATGGCAAAAATAGAATTTAGAAGATATTCGTTCCTGTTGTCTATCTAGATAACTATTTTTTTTTATCCCCACCCTAATATACTGATAATCATTCATCTTATGTCTACTACTTTCAGAAGAATCCTAAACCTACTAAAAATCATTTGAATAATTTCTGATATCTAACATCTTTGTTCAGATGTACATTTTTTTTTTTTAAGTAGTGGAATTAATATTGTAAATTGAATTACCATGAATTAGAACATCTATCAGTTATTACTTGGGTGAGTCAAAAGTTTTGCAAAATTTTAGGATTGTAGTGCACAATTTGGCAACTCTAGATTCTTTTGCCATTGTCATAATGTGCACAGAAGAATGCTACACACAGGTTTTATCTGTGTGGCTTTGAGCACAGCCTCGGAACCGACAATTTTTTGGCTTCACTGATATTTTCTAATAATCGAGGTTCTTGCAACCTAAGCAAAATTTCTTGGACGGTCTTCAACTTTTAAGTAAAAAGGTTTTGCGTCTAATCTGTTGTTAGTTTATTTACTGCTAAATAATATTGAAATTAAAAAAAAATAAACTAAGTTAACATCTAGATTCTTTTGCCATTGTCATAATGTGCACAGAAGAATGCTACTCATGGGTTGTATCTGTGTGGCTTTGAGCACAGCCTCGGAGTCTACAATTTTAGGCCTCACTGATCTTTGCTAATAATCGAGGTTCTTGCAACCTAAGCAAAATTTCTTGGACAGTCTGATAACAATAAAGTAAAGTTGGCGACCATAGTCAAGGGTGACTTTTCAATAGCTACTACACAAAGGTGTAGGGGAGGGCGCTACTCCTTTCCCTTGATTGCTCCACTTTACCCTCAATACGTACCTTATATTGCTGAGTGTTAAGCAAGGTGGTATCAAGTACCATTTTTTAAAGTCTTTGGTATGACGTGTCCTGGGATTGAACCCAGGTCTTTCGGATCATTGGCGAACACTCTACCAACTAGGCCACTCGTAAATAATTATAATTTCAAGTAACTATTCTTAATATAAATAATGTGCATAGTTATTCAATTTTAAGTATTCCAAATATTATTTGCAAGCAATTATATAAAGTAAAGTTGGTGACCTGAAGGCTCCCTTTTCAATAGCTACTACACCGAGGTGTAGGGGAGGGCGCTACTCCTTGCCTTGGATTGCTCCACTTTACCCTCGATAAGTACCTTATATTATTGAGTGTTAAGCAAGGTGGTACCAAATACCATTTTTAAAGTCTTTGGTATGACGCGATTGAATCCAGGTCTCCCGGGCCATTGACAAACACTCTACCCACTAGGCCAATAAATGGTTTTGACTCAGTTCGAACTTGTAAAGCATCAGTTCCCAAATTAGACATTGTTGCATAGTTGTCTGTGCAGCTTTCAAATCACACTTCAAGTGAAGCAATGTTTACTAAGGCAGACATGAACAATGAAAGGAAGTGTTAATTTTTTCAACTCACTTATTCCAGTGAGTTTTCCATTAGTCGAAGTACCTCTGAATCTCTTCTTTTGAGATTTTGTGGTGCTGCGCAATCATATTTCTTTTTAACATACATCAATGAACAAACTAATATACACGTTTCAAAAAATTTTATATCATTTGAGATGTACCAGGCCTCATTTAAATAATAACAGAATGTTAAATTATATGATTTACATGACACTTTTTTTCCCCAGTGAATAGCATTCCTATAATTGAGAACAAAAAAAAAAGTATTAAATAAAATTTTGAGTTGTTTCTACACATGCTGTTAAAATCTGAGATGATTTAAGTGAGAACTGATCAAGTTAATTTGATTACGAAATTATGTGTTTCAGAAAAACTTATATGTATATTTTATATTTATGTATTTTGTTAACAATTATTTATTTCGTTCTTACATACGTGTGTGTTTCCAGCTTGTTGTTTTCTTCAGAGAACATGTGGCACAAGCCCATGTGAATAGGGTACTCAGTGATACTGAGTGAGTTCGAGTGTATATATATATATATATATATATATATATATATGAGTGAATGTTGAGTTTATCTTTTTTTAAAGTATACCATTTAAAACTAAATTCCTGGTTGCCTTATAATTTATGCTTCAAGAATAATTAGTTCAGGGCATCACCACCTTTTTCTTTTATTTGAATCAAATGGAATTTATGGCCATAAAACCTTTTTTATTCGATGGTGAAACTGACTTTGATTATAATTTGCTGTGTTCATGTTTCCTGCTCAAAAATCAATATACTGAAGAAGTTAATCTGTTCAGTAGAAAAGAGACAATAGCAATTTAGAGACACACACCACCCTATCCCAAGCCTCCCAGTTGACAATGGAGTAACATTAAGAAAGAATATTACTCCTCCCTCAGTGAAGTCAAATACAGGATTGTCAAAGGTCACATCCATACTTGTTATTGGTGATTATTACTTTTATATTAATTACTATATTTATTAACTTGACCCCCTCCAATTATCTTTTCCTCACTTCCAGCTGCTAGACCACCCATAGCAAAAGATGGAGTAAAAAAAAAAATTAAAAAAAAAAAAAGAGGGAGGGAAAGTTTAAATATTACACTATGTCCAAAATCCCCTGGTATAATGGATAGAAAACCAAGCCCGAGATAAGAGATGAGCTGCAGCCTGTGGTATATATTTACTCAAATTCTGGCTCTTTTGCAAAAACTTTCCTCATTTCCCAATGATACTTACATTGGAAAAAATTACCTTTATCATGCTTTTAACTTGGACCATCAAATATTATAATGTTCTGTGGCTAAAACATTTTAGGGCTTGGTTGGAGGGGAGTGTTCAGCCACTCTTTAAAATCAGACACGGATTTGAAAATAAATTCACAACTGAATATCTACTTTAATTTACTCAAGATTAAACATAGTGTTGTATAGTGGCTCGTACCATGTGACTTCCGGTAACACAGAGGAATAAAAGATGCCATGTTTCTTAAGCACGGTCTGTACTGAAAGATCTCGATCAGTAGTAAGACCAACTTCGGATGTAACACCAGCAGTGCAAGACTTATGATATTTGTTGGACTGTACCACTTCAGTTAATAGTTAACTCTGTTTCACTGTGTATCTCTTCCATACCACAATACAACACATAGTTGATATAAGTAGATTACAGAAAATGATTCAATATAGAGATCAATAGTATACAGGTTCCAAAATATGTATGTTGTATGTACTGACCTGACCCATCCACTGGGGCTGAAGAATACACCGACTGCATCTCTGCTGAGGGGTAAGACGATATGACACAAAACAATCTGATAGTGTGAGGCTCCAGTAAAGCTTTGGTGAATGTGAAGTACCCCTTCATTGCTATTACACCCAGGTCCACTCTGACTTGGAATGGTAGCAGCTGATGGAGTCCTATCTTAGGGTCTAATAGAAATGTTTGATATTTAAACTGAATGCAAACAAATGACTAATTCTAAATTGAATTGTTAGGTCATTTAGTTGTGTGTATCGAGAAAATGTTTTCAAATCATGTATTTAATGTATATCTAAAAACAAGATTTGGTATTAAATAACCAACAATGGTAGATATATGATAAAAACAAACCAAACAGGACGTGACTTAGGGTTAGGATTAAGTGGATTATTCCTGGATTGAATTTAGTTTACCTTTTCCTAGGCTAAAGCACCCATTCTGCCCTACTATTTACCTATAACTAGGCTAGGGCAAAGAGAAGGGTGCATACATTTCCCAAGAGCATTAGCACAAAGGGAAACAGAATCAACTTTATGTAGGATTTGAACTTGGGTCAGCAGTTCCATTTCTTATGACAATAACCAATAAGCCCCCAAAATAAAGGTTGTATCAACAGTACTCAAAAGCTATGTATATACTGTATCTTGGTTAAAATCAGCATTATTTTCTTCAGGGTGTTGCATTTTTTTTTATGTTAGAGAGAATATAAAACCTCCAAAAGATTGTGAAGCACACTTGTATTTCTGGGGAAAAAAAAGAAATTACATATATATATACACACACACACACACACACACACACACACACAGGGACACACTTTTCTTGGGGAAAAAATTGATTTTGTTTAATCTGCCTATTCACCCCCATACATCTTTTTGGAGTATCTTTTTCCATGTAAAAAATCTAATGAATCATTTTAAACAAATCCAAAGGGACCCCCTTTTGTTCATTGTATACAGGACTTAGATAAGTTTTCTTTTGTCACAAGCAGAAATTTACAAATGACAAAAAGAACTCACAAAAAAAAAATTAAATGATAATAATTTTTAATTTTGGTACCAAAACTGATTCTGCAAAATACCTCAAAGAGTAGATTGCTATCATAAGATTTTCATATAGAAAAAGTCACCCAAAAATATTACTTTGAGAAGAAAGGTGAAATGACTTGGTTTTTTTTGTCTCTCCTTATTCCTTGCTTCAATTAATTTTTTTTTCTTTCATTTTTTTTCTTTTGTAGGAGATTATCTTGAAAAGGGCTGCCGATTTAGCCGAGGCCTTATACAGCATGCCACGCAATCCCAATCAATTGTCTCTGCCTGCCCCTCGTTCACCTGCAATGAACAATACTTCAGCAATGTCCAGTTTCAACACTTACACAAGCCAGCTGGCCGTTAGTGTCCAGGATGCAGCGAATGGTCAGTGGGAAGAAGGTTGGTTACCTTTATCCAACCTTTCTAATTCTAAAATAAGATACTCATCAGTATAACCCAAGTCTCTTTTTTTTTTTTTCACAATTATAATTAATGAATAGCCTTTGAAAACTAAAGTTTTTAAATTGATCTTACCATAGAATGTGTGCTTAAGAAATTTTTTTTTTTGCTTTGAACTCAAACAAAAAAAAAATTTCTTTTAATATACAAAATTTTTTGTTTTCGTTGGTTTTTTTGGTTTTTTGTTGTTTTTTTTTTTTAAAGAAAAAATATGCATTTATGTTTATAAAATGCACATTTACATCTTAAATAAATCTCTGACAAAATTACACAGTATCTAATGCACTTGTATTATGTCAAGAGAAATAGTTGAATTTTGTGGCATATCAACTCTTATAGGTTATTTAATGCCAGATTCTGTTTATACATATAATTAAATATATATGATTTGTAATGAAAGAATTAGCCAGTGCTTATTTATTTTGCGCATAGTTAAATGATTACATATTTCTATTTTACCTATAGACGGGACCTTAACAGGTACTACCTCTCCCGTTCAAATTGGACCGAGGAGTAATGGTAATGAAGGAGTACTCAATATTCCCTAAAGCTCCATGATTTAAGCCTCACCATCAGATTGATGAGTGTGATATCCTGGACACTCATTGGGAGATGCAGTTAGTGTTTTCTACAGTCCTAGCTAACTGGGCTGGAATGTCAATGGAAGTACAGAAATGGACAGCTAAAGAACTTGGATGAGTTGCATTAGCTGGAGGTCCCCCAAATACATTTTAGATATCTTTAAAAAAATATATATATATCTATCAGTGTTGCCATGCTTGAATCCTCTAATTCAAAAAAAGCCATCAACACCAGATATGACAATCAAACTCCTCAGCCTACTCTTGTGCTAAAAACTCATCTCTCATTCTTTTTGGATACATTGATTGCTGCTAACTAGGTACAAATTTGTTTAAATTTTAGTAAAAAAAATAGATAAATAAATAGAAAAGAGGCTGATGTTCAATTTAAAACAGTAATTCCAAATGTAGAACGTACAGTAATATTTTAGTGGGGCTTGTTTAAAGACCAAGTTAATGGCCTTTTTTAAGGTTCTTTCATGTGAATTGCAGTAAAATTTTGGATATGTAAGAATTAAACATTACAGGGGGACATTAGAATTTTAGAAATACCAAAGTGAAGCAAGACCAAAAATTGGTTAGGAACCACTAATCTAAAATCAAGAAATTTTATACAGCCTTTGTTTATTTTTTTTTTAAAAAAAAGGCCATAACTTTCTAGCATCATTTTTTGAAGCTGATTTTAAAATTATACAATTTTCTTTATCTACAAAAATATTTTACTCTTGAATGATGATCAAAAAGTAATTCCTGGTTAAAAAATGAATTATGATAATTTCAAAATAGGGAGTTGCTTTTCAATTACCCTGTAAGTCATTCCACTGGATTCTGTTTACTTTTATACCCAGGACATCATTTTGGGCTGAGTATCTTATCCCTCTGCAAGGGATGCCGTTGCTATATTCTACACCTTGCATGATACGACACTAAACTATGTCTAGTGGTGAGGCTCTATTTTTGAAACTTTGGATGGGTGATTATACACTCTTTAATGTGCACTTAACTTGAAATGATTGTACAAGTTTGGGTCCCATAGATCTTAACAATTTTCATACACAAATCTGATGCACAGTCGTAATAAATTCCTGTGATGATAACCTATCAAATGGGGAAGGGGTCTTTGGTCAGATAAGCCACAATGATTAAGCAAAGCACAATTCCTACCCCCACACACATAATCACTAATTTACCATCCTACCCTTCAATTCAGTAATATAAACCTTATAATAGAATATCAGTGAAAATGCTTCATCTAAAAATTTCACAAAGATGAATTCGTATTGTTATTTAAAATTTTATCTTAGATTTTTAGAATGTTTGGTTTCTTTGTTTAATGGCATATCAACCATTGTGGGTAATTTAATGCCAAAGCCATCCTTGTAGAAGAACAACAGTGATACTATTTAAGCCATGGTTGGGAGGGATAAGAAGATCCGTGCCTTTCTATAGGGTATTAGTTCAAAAATGAATATAATAGTTTGACTGTTATTACTGTGTCACAGTTGAGCACATGAACCACTATACCATGGGACTATCTCCCACCAAGAGAATATTTACATAAATTGATATGTTTATGTTTTAGATCTCACAATTATCCTTTAAATTAGACAATCTTTTTTATATATAAAAATCTGCACCAATTTTACATTGTTTCCACATTATCTTTGTAAGACCCTCAAGCTACTTATTAAAGAAAAAGTTTGAAAATTTTCATCTTCCATAAATTCCAAGGGATATGAGGTTAAGATAAAATTCATGGATCATGCTTTCTATTTGTCATTGAAATTTAAAGTCAAAATAATGTTGAAAGCAAAAATTACTCTTCTTTTTTTCCTCCTAGGAAAAGGGAGAAAAAGAAATGGCTGGACAATTTGCCTTTTTCATGTTAGAGATCAATTCTTATTTTATTAAACTTACAGTACATCCCAAAATTTTATTATCAAAAATTTATCTATGTTAACATTGTTTTATTTTTTTTTTCCCCCCCCTTTCAATATTTTGATTTTATTCATTTGTCTGTTGTCTCTCCCTTCTGCCCAAAAGTAACTTTAAAGAATATTTATGAATATGTAAGTAATATTTGAAGGCATTTTTCATTGATAAAAGTGAAAGAACATTTTTTTATCTTCATTTTTGACAAATTGCTTTAATGCACATAAAGAAACATTAGTTTTGTGTGTATTTGTTTTTTCATTGTTTCAATTCAACCTTGCTAAAATTATGTTGATTTTCTTAAATTCTTTGGATATTCATGTCTCTAATGTTTAATTAAGATACTTAACTGGGTTGGTTGGATGGTTTGTTTTACAGCATATCAACCCTTTTTGAGTCATATAATTCTGAATTAAATTTCAAACAATTCAATCTAGCATAAGTATAGTTTTTGTTTACAAACAATTAAATGTCAAAACAGTTCTATTTCAAACAATTCAGTTTCGTATAAATACACAATTTAGTTCTGTTTGACCCATAGATAGGACCCTGGCCCAGAGTGGAGCTGGGAGCAATGGCAATGAAGGGGTACTCTGTATTCCCTAAAGCTCCAACATTACTCACCATAAGATTATTTAGGGTCATATCCAGGACAGTCGTTGGGGGAGTCTTACTCCTCCGCAGTGATGCAGTCAGTGTATTTGACAACCCCAACTGCCTGGGCAAATACTTTACTGGTTTTTAAAATTTCACAACTACGTGTGGTAAATTCATTGTAAGGAAATTATTTGTGGCTAAATCCAAAATTTAATCATTGCTTTTAAAAATTTAATAGTAAAGCTCTTTAGGGTTAGGGAAGCCCTATTAATATAGAATAATTTATGAATATATAAGTAATATTTGAATATTAAAAAGCCGGCATTAAATGACCCCTTGTGGTTGATATGCCGTAAAACAAAACAAAAAAGAAATTATAAAAAGCAATTAATCTGATACAACAGGTTTAACTTGAATCCTTAAAAACTTAGAATTTCACTTCTTCCAATAGTGTTTTTTTGTTTTTTTTTTTTAGGAAAAATTAAAATATGCTCCCCCATGAGGGTTGAGCTCTCTGGCGAAGGAATTGCTAGCGTAATGCAAAGCTCTTTGAAAGAATTGAGCACTCTGGTAGCCAATAGGGTATAAAAAAATGTAAAGAAAGGCTGCTGCTGCTAAAAATAAAAATACCTTAAAATTCCCTTAGCCAATGCGGTCCGCTTGGTGGACGAGTGGTCTGAAACACAGTCCAATGTAAAGTTAGACGGGTTTCGATCCCAGCTTCGAGCGTCCTGCGTGTCTAGCCACACTGAAGAGTTCTGATAGAACGAAACAGTCTGTCTGTGGATGACAAAATACAATAGTTGTAAGACAATTTTGTCATAATTTTCGTTACAACACTGGGTTTTTTTGTTTTTTTTGGGGGGGTGCTTTAATTAAATCATTTATTCTACACATTTCAGAAATTAAGAATAAGCTTCCAAACAAGAATTGAATTTATATCTTTTATCTTTGTGAGCCTGTATGACCAGGACGGCTGCCTTACCAATAAGACTATTTAAATTTATCAATCTAGCTTCAGTTATTGAGAATTATTTTAAAGGAAAAATAACAAAGCAATCAGAATTTTTTATCTTTATTCATAATTTTGTAATGAACTTCTAATTTTTCCTCTTTCTTATATATAGGCATATACATACATTTATATAAAAATATTAGTTTCATTTAAAATAAGACCATCATATGTGAGTTAAATCTCTCCCCAGAGAATAGCTGCATATGGAATTCATTAGCGTAATGAGGCTTAGGTGATGTCGAATATCAATTTAAAAAAATACATATATTTAAAAAAAAAAAAAAAGACATGAGGCAATATTTTTCTACAATCTAAATTAACATGCTTATATTGTATAACATTGCATAAATATGACCTAGTTTCGCTGTCCGAGTCAAATTCTGAATAAATAATTAAAACCATTTTGGAATTTGGCAAAAGATTCTCACTCTCTCTCTCTCTGCCAATTTTTTTTTTCAAGTGTGAAAAAAGAAATATATATATATATATATAAGCTCAACAATATTTCTTGCAAAACATTTTCAAAAAAAAAGTCTTTTGACATTTAATCTAAAAAGTGAATTGCTTCTGAAAAATTTACTCCATCTTTCAAGATGTGTCTGACTTGACCAGGACTTCCTGAATAATTAAAACAGTATGTTCATTAGAAAAGAGAAAATATGAAAAAATTAAAAAAAACAATTCTTTTTTTTGCTACTTGTTTTGACACTTCTCATTATTATCAGCTTATTAACTTATTTAATTTTCTTACAAAAATAGCAAAATTCCCCACCCTGAAACTGGAGACTTCATTCTCAGAAACAACAAAAAAAAAAAAATAGATAGAGCTGCTTGCTTTCAAGAAACAAAAATGCCAATAAATATTTTTGTTTGTGTTGTGTATGTGGTGCAAAGCTGAGGAGTAAATTAAAGTTAAGAAAGAAATATTTTAACAACTTACTATTTTTATTGATGCCAACACTAAAATAAATAGATAAATCTTCTAGAATAATGATTATGTTTTAACAATAGCAGCTAGCAGAGATCATTCATGTTTTCCAGCAGATATTTCTATAACTTATTTTCTCTCCATTTTCTTTTTTTAAATATTTTACTGATTTACAAAAAGTCTTACCTGCATAGTTTCTTTGTTTCTATTGACAAATTACTTATAGATGTTGGAAGAATGATGTCTTCATACAGAGATTAAAAAAAACAAAACATATATATATATATATACATACATACATACATACATAAAATCCGACAGAAAAGATATCAAGCTGAGAAATGATGCACAAATTCAAATGATTTTCTGTCAAAGAGCTTTTTTCTTACAATTTTTCAAATCTATATCAAAAACAGACAATAGAAAGTCTGCAGACATTTTTTTTCTTTCTTTCTTTTTGTTCTAACAGGTTTTATTTATCTTTAATTTAAAGGATAGGCATTTTTTTTTTTTTTTGCCATGATTTTAATTTTCTGTTTTCTTTCTTCTAATTTTTGTTCAAGTAGGCTATGGCCGCGGTCAAAGTTCAAGCGTATCTCCCAGAGGTTATGGATCAAATGGTTCCACTCCTCACAGTAGTAGTAGTAGCAGCTATAGCACAACTGGTATGAATGGATACCATGGAAGTGCAGGCGGACTGGGCAATATGGGTGAGATATCTTTTAATACCTATCTTTTTATTACACCCTTTCCTTTACAACTTTTTCAGTAAATTTAAAGTAAAAAAAAAAGAGGTCTTTGATATACCTGAGAAAATAGAACTAGTAATAAGTACAATTTCCTAAATTTCGTCTTGATTAATATTCCCTGTACTCTGATAAAGTGCTCTAAATACAGATATATATTTCTGTTCTCTTAACATCAAGAAAAAAAAGTATACAAAGAAGTGTTTAAGACAAAACTACTTACCTGAGATATATGTATATCTGTAATATAATTTGAATAGAAAGCTTAACAGACTGTCATTATGCTATCATAAACTTATTCGGACAGTCCATTGAGTTTTTTTTCCAATTATATTACAGATACATTTGCTCTGGATGAGATTTATATATATATATATATATATATATATATATATATATATATATAGTCAGGCATCAAGCACTCTTGGAGATTTTGTATGAAACCTCTCATACATTCTCAACTCACCGTCTCTAGACGTTTATCTTATATATGAGAGAGAGAGAAAACAACACAAAAATGAAAGAAAATAATTTAGAATATAAATCCACATATTAATTTTGTTTTCAGAGAATAAAATTCATTCTGAAGAAGTTATTGCTAGGGGAAAAAAATCAAATATTTTCCTCTAGCATCTTCCTTATATTATATAAACATAAGAATTGTGTGGACACAATCAAAGGCACTTAAGTCCGTTTCTGATGATCACTTAGGTGAGAAACTGATTGTCACCAAATGCCATTGATGTAGACATTTATCCTAACTTAGATCTACAAACATTAACACTGATATTGGGCACTCTTCATATATATAACCACATATGTATATTTTATCTAGTTGCCTTTGTAACTTATTTATATTTGAATTTATTTATATGCAAACATGCACACATATAGTATGATTTAGAGAGTCCTTGGTGGTTTTTATAGTTGTACATTTCCTATAACAATGAAGTTGAAGACAATAGTCCAAACATTCTAAGCGATAAAAATTATCAGAGTTCATCTCCCATTAGTTCAAGCTCGGACTTTGAACTCAACAAATGTCCTGCATGTATATCAAAATAATTATTTCTATATTCTTTTGATACTAAATGGAAAGTTAGCAGATTACTTTATAAAAATTTTGTTGTGTGGAGAATGAACTTCAGCTAAAATTAGCAGAGGTAATTGAAGCACTTCAGAATATATCTTGGTTATCAAAGCAAAAATAACTGTCAAATTATCAATAATGCTCAATCACTTTTCTATGATTAATACAAAATTTCTTGCAAGGTCCCCTAAATCATCATAACAAAAAATTACAGACTTGTTCTATAATTCCTAAGGCATCTTCATCATACATAAAATTATCAATATTCTATGATTAATACAAAATTTCTTGCAAGGTCCCCTAAATCATCATAAAAAAAAAATTACAGACTTGTTCTATAATTCCTAAGGCATCTTCATCATACATAAAATTTAACTCTTAATAATTTAGAATGGAGAGTGTCTAATCAGATATCTTACAAGTAATTTCAAAGTTTCTTTTCTTATTCTAGATTATTTGTAAGAAAAAAAATTTAAATAGGCATGATCCAGCTCTTTATATTTGTATAATCATCAAATTAGATTTTATAAAATTATTTTCAAATTAGCCACTTTCTCAAAAGAAGAAAAAAAATGTACCTAAATAATATGGTAAAAGAAATTCTCAGTATAAAATATTCTATTACAGGTTTTGTTTTATTTATTTGAGTATTATCTATGACCAAAAAAAATACAGTTTTGTTTCAATCTAAATATTTTCTCCATCTGTCTGTAAACTAACTAGAATTATTGAAACGTCTCCTGGTAGATGGGAAGTAAAAAAAACCAGAAGGGTTAACAGGAAAACATTTTATCAACTGTGCAGTCACAACATGAATTTAAGACAGAAAAAAAATGACATTACTTATCAGACTGGCATTCATACAAATATATAAAAGGAAAAAAAGAAAATATTTCAACGTAACATACATTTTTTTGCTTGTTGTTCAAGACTTTATAATATTGCTTTTAAATGTTTGTCAAAAAGGTTTTTATAATCTTTTAAAATCAAGAAAGAAAAAAAAATGTTTATACAGAAAATATTGTCAAGAAGATATCTTTTTTTATTCATCAAGAGAATGAAATATTAGTTTTATTTGATGTAAAGAAATAAATATTACTAAAACTTGAGCAGTGCAAAAAAAAAAATCTCAACTTCTAAATACTAGATCCGAAGTTCAATTCTTACCATTGGCTAATTTTGTGGAAATGAATGATTATTCAAAATGGTTAGAGTATATTTTCAATTAACAGAACATAGATCTTTTTCATCTTTAAAGAGAATTCGGGTAGGATTGTTTAATACTCTCCAGCCACTGTACTTAAAAATTAGTATTTTACTTATTTTTCTTATATAAAGGAGAACTTCTCAGTAAGGCTTGAACTCCTGTTTCTTTTTATTTTTTCATATAGTTTTCTAATAACACGATAAAAGAATTGTCTTATACAATATTCTTTTCACTAACAAGAAAGGGAATAATATATATTGTAATAATATTTTGATTTACCATCACCTATGGATTGGCACTTTTGTTAAGAATCAGTGTAGTATCTGTAGATGAGAAAATCCTTGGGTAATTTTAAATTCTATAATATACAAACGAAAAGTTTTTTTTTTTTTTTTTTTTTTTGAAGAGTGAAGATTTTAATACTTCCTCGGAAAAACTAGACACAAAAAAATTGAAATAATACAACAGTCTGATCCAAAGAAGAGTACTGATTACTCCACTGTCCCCATAGTATGATTTAGTGATATGCTCATTAAATTCTATGTCAAAAAACTTTATACATATATAAAGAAATATTATTATGGCAAAGTAAGAATAAAACCTAAAATATAACAATTATGAACTCTTGAAGTTCCACATAAATATAAGAACCAAATGAGAGTTATCATTTTATTAAATTAGCAGGAAATTACAATTTGGAATCTGTTATACAAAACTTGGCTCGAAAAAAATTATAATGCCAGTTAAATATTTGATTTATTAACTAAGAAAAAAATATATAATTTATCATCAGCCTAACGCACTGTTTAAAAAAAAAAGGTGAAAACCAGTTTTTATGTTTATAACTCTATTCATTTTCAGTTTTGTGTGAATTTATATGCATTGCTATTTGGTCTTGAAAAAAAAAATACTACCTCCATCCCATAATAGTTATTATATTTAGTGTATGAATTTATATGCAACTATTATGGTATAAGGGTAGTACATGTTCTTTATAACTGTAAACAGACAAGATTTTTCAGTCTTTAATGATGGGTGTAGATATTTGATAGAAATAGGATTTATTTTCAAAGTCAATTGAAATATTTTTTTTTAATATCTAGAAGATTGTATCATCCATTCTTTTTCAGTTTGAATAAATCTCTGACAAATTTTGATCTATAATAAAAAGTTGATGTTTCTAGAATTTCATGGATCTCAGAAAAAAAAAAGTGCATGAAAAGTCAAATCATTCAAAATCTCAGTACATATTTTATGTGTGTGTGTGTCTGTGTGTATATATATATATATATATATATATGGGTGCATGTTTTTGAGTTTATATATTAGTTTAAACATGTTAATGAAAGTTAAGAAATTGACATTTCACAGATTTTTCTTCAGTATAACTTTCATGTTATATATAACCCCCAAAAATATGGCAAATTTTTATTTTTAGAGCAGTCTATTAAAAATGTTCTTTGATAATAAAGCAATTTCCTGTCCAATTTGTGACTGAATGGTAATTTTATGGGGTCTATAGTCATAGTGTCATTTTTTTAAACCCTTAAACCTCCAAATTCTAAATATAACTAATTAAAATTCTTCACTTCTTCCAAAATAGAATGGACTACTGTTACAATCAGAATCCTGTAGAATCACTTGTCATCTACTTTCTGTTAAACTTTTTCGAATACATGAATATTTTAATCCAATAAAACTTTGAAGATTTCTGTTCATAAAGTATTCACTCCTCTCAATTATTGACCTTATATTCTTTCTTATATATGAGAAATGGTTTTGCCTTTTTTTTTTTTTTAAATTATGATTATTATTAATCTAAAGAATCATTTCATATTTGAAATTCTTTTTTTTTCAATAGTTTAGAATAGCTGGTAAAGTTATTAGTCTCAATCTCAAGTTTGTGGGTGGGCCTTTTAGTAAAGAGAATCCTTTGATGCTGGGTCTAAATTTTCAGGCCCTCCCTTCTTACTTTATTTTACCTTCCTACCTACAAACTACTTACAAAAAGAATCATACAACCAGATTTATCATTTCATCATCTGTGAATGAAAAGCTAATTTAATAGACAAAAACTAAAAACTTTTTTCCAATTTGTTTGCTTATTCTCTTGATGAATATAAAAGACTTCTTGTTGAGATTGTATAAACAATTTTATATTCAAATTGTTCCTTACAAGTCCACCTCACAGCAACAAATGTGTGTTTAAATTAATACACATCTATTTACTACATGTATATAACAAGGTATTTTCATAAATACCTACTAAATATCTACATGTATTTTAAGTTTTTTTCATTTATAATTAAATAATATAAATAATAATAATTTACTAAGTATCTGCATGTGCTTTTTTTGTAATATTTTTTTTAATGAATTGTTCAGCTATAAGCAAATCCATACCTTTTAAAATATAGTTGAGATATAAATTCAAAGCAAAAACGAAAAATGCTCTTATTAACCTATGTAATTTTTTGGTACCTTTTCAGGAACTTGGCCTATGTATGGATTTTAAGTGAACACAGACTTGCATCTTTTCAAATGAAGACACTTTCTTCCTCCCCACAATGAGAGCTCTACTGTTGGTCTCTCACCCCTGCCCTTCCAAAAAAAAAAAAAAAAAAAGACAGAAAAAACAAATCAAAAGAAAAAAAGAAGGAATATTACTGGACCTAATCAAATGGTGGACAATCATGTTTTTATTAAAAAAATCAATCATTGTCATGTAGCCATCTTGTTTTTCTGTATTATTTGCATGTTCTTATTTATAGTTTTCAATTAATTGTCCGAAGGAAAAAAGAAAAAAAATTCTTGTAAATATTAAAAACCTCAATCAACCACAACACAAAGACTGATCAAAATGGGCATGCAAGCAAGACATTTGAGAATGAATGAATGAAACAGAAAACAAATACTACTTCTACTATCACAACGCTATACCACAAATTACTATTAAAAAAAAAATGGATGACATTTTTAGAAATACCCCAAGTCGGTATATCTGATTCAAAAAAGAAAATCCATTAAAGAAAAAAAAAAAGAAGACCTATTGAGTATGATTTTAAGAAAAAGATCTACTGATTTTTACAATGCTGATTTTACAAAAATAAATAAGACGTACAAAAGGATTTTAAACATGAAAGGACAAGACAAAAAAATGAAATTCTTAATACTTTTAACATGTATTGTCCCAATTATTGTACATATGTAAAGTTTGGCGCACACATACACACACAAAAGAAAATATCAAAAATTCAAATCAAAATAAAATAACATTTGGCACGGACATACGGGTCGTTCATAAAATAACTCAAGAAATCGAGAAAGAAAATTTGGACATTTTTAACAATATCATCCCCCACTAAAAGTCAGATGTGATGTACTTGTTGGTATGTTAAGACTGACTTTCTTTTCTTTTTTTTTTTTTGCCGAAGAACATTAATCATGATGGTGGGAAAGAAGATGGCAGAGGAGGAGGAGAAGAAAAAATAAAATAAGACAGTGGTGTAATGAAAGCACAATTGAAGATAACACCATTGATTATGATGAATATGTGGTATGATTTCACCCTAAACAGTTTCTTCAGCATATATATTTTTGATGATAATTAAAGATTCAATTCAAACAAAATGAAACTAATTGTTGTCCTGTTTTTGTTTTGTTTTTTTTTTCAATTTTTTTTTTTCTTTTTACTTTAGCATCACATGCTTTCTCCACTCCTTCCTTTAATTATGTGCCACCCATCCCATTTCTCAAAGTAATTTTAATTGTATTAGTCCAGGTTAGCAAAGTTTTGGCCATTGATACCTGCATCGGAAAAAAAAAGCTTAGATTTTGGTTACAGTTACTGTATTTTTAACCTGGACTTTATTTGGCAAAACCATTTCTTAAACAAAAACTAAAAAAAAATGTGTAGTAGTAAAGTTAATTTCTCATTAGATCAATAAAACTTCTACCAAATCTTAGCAAAAACAAAGAAATAAATACCATATATACAAGTTATTTATGAGTATATCACATCACAAAATAATTCATTTCAATTGTATTATATAAATATATATATATATATCTCCTGAAGTCAATTGGGATATTCTTCTCTATATCAAACACTATTCAACTCTAATAGGCTAACTTCATCTATCTTCACAAAGCTTTGTATTTTATTAGTTTGCTGAAGATCCAACAATGTGCTGTCAAAGGCTTTAAAGAAAAAAGATCATAATATAATACTCAACTATATCAGTCTTGGTAGAATTAAATACTAACCAATGATATGTGTATTAAGTATCTTATAGATTGTTATTGTATATTTGTTGTATTGTTTATTGCAAAATTAACAATAGGATTTATATGTAATTAAATTGTAAATCATCCTTTTTGACTTAAAGAGATCCACTTGAATTTTTTTCCCCATTACATGGAATTTCTACTGGTCATACTAGTTATACATTTAACTTGTAAAATAAAAACTGATATTATTTATTTGGCAAACTCATTCCTAAAATGATTTTTTTTTTTATACATAGTAATAAATTCAGTCTATAAATGAAAATGTAGAAAAACAATTGCAGAGGAAGAAAAGCAGAGTGAAAGTTTAAATAATATAGTTATCATTGACATTATATATATATATATATACACACACACCAAAAAAAGAAAAGGGCGGAAGAAATTGAAAAAGAGGTGACATGAGAATGTATGTAAAAATAAAGGGATCTTGAAGAAATGTGTATAAAATTTAGGGTAAGTTTAGTTCATATGGCTGAAAGAAGTATAAAAATATCTATAGAAAAATAATTAAAGTTTGAATATATTGCTGCTATTCAAGATAAGTTTTCCTATAAAAAGTGGATATGTTAAAAAATTCTAGGGTGTGTGTTAACAGAGGGTATAAGTGAAATTACCTCGACTTCAAAAATATGAACTAACATGGTAGCTGCATTAAAATCAAAGTTGTGATCAGTTTTCAACATAAGTAGGAAAAGTGCATTATTAATATTACCTCATCTAATATCTCTCTAATGTTCATATATATGTGGTGCATTCAATAAGTTTCCAGACTTTTTTTGTACAGGCATATAACATTGTCATAGACTCTTGAAAATTCACTATATTATTGCTATATATCTTATGAGATGGCTGACCAGTTTTTATGATTTCAGGTTCAAATAAACAGCTACAGCAGCAATTGGAATACACCCTACTAAAGCCTGATTGTCACAGGTGATGAATTTCAAAAATGCAATCTGGACACGAGGACACTTTAGAAGAACGATATGCAATAAAATTCTGTTTTAAACTTGGAAAAAATGCCACAGAAACATGGAATGCTTCAGACTGCTTTTCGACCATCAGTTTTTGAGTGGCATAAGAGATTCAAGGAAGGCAGGGAGTCTGTGAGGGATGATGAGATGTGTGGGAGGAGTAAGGAAGTCAATACACCAGAGTTGATTGGCCAAAGGATTAGAGTTAGGGTTACTATGTTGAGGTTTTAAGGAGTTCCGGAAGAGATTCGTAGGGAAGAGGCTAGCACTCTTCAAATCGGGTCATTGGCATTTCCACCAGGACAATACACCAGTGCACAACTCTATCCTTGTCACAGACTATTTGAGCAAGATGGACATCAAGATAGTTCCTCAGCCTCCTTATAGTCCAGACCTTGCTCCCTGTGACTTATGCTTATTCGCTAAGCTCAGAGGTTGTCGTTATGATACAATTGAGGAGATGATAGAGGCTGTGATGAAGATCATTGACACGCTCACACAAGAGGACTTCCATGGGGCCTTCCAGAAGTTGTTGGAACGATACAACAAGTGCATTGTAGCCAGGGGAGATTACTTCAAAGGAGACTAGAGTTTCATGTGTGTACTATCAATAAAAGTGCCCATACAAAAAAAGTCTGGGAACTTATTTAATGATCCTCGTACATTTATAAACATTTCTAGATGTTTCACTTGCAAAGACTGTAAATTGAAATATGCATGGAATACAATAAGTGCCATCTGATATCACACCAAGAACAGAAATGAAATAAATCAAATGGTTTAAACATGGTCAATATTTATATGATTTAACCTTATATAGTAGTAAAATTAACTTAACCAATTTTAGTATAAATAAAAATTATGAATACCAAATATACTTATTAAGTCAACCATGTATTAGTTAAATACAAATTAATAATTTTGTGACATTATCTATATAAATAAACAGAATATCATCCATAATTTATTTGGAGGTGCCCGTGGTGTAGTCATTATTGTCGTAGCAAATGGATACGGCGACACGAGTTCAAATCCTGGACGAGACTGATTGCATTTCACATAGCACTAATACCCTTGGGAAAGGTATGAATCCAAATTATTCTCCCTTCAGCTGTAGGTAAATAGTAGGACAGACTAGGTTCTTCAGCCTTGGTTAGGCAACTAGTCTAGGAGAAGGAAAACAGTTAAACTCCGCTTAAAAATTGACCTTGTTTCATATCCTGCCCGAGCGGAGGGGTTGGTAAATAGTACCCTACATGAAGCATAACACAATTCAAATTTGATTTGACAATCAGATACTACTTTTTAATTCCAGTACGTAATGCTAATTAGACCGATGGATATGCTACGCCAAAGTACATTATGCATTGCCTTTCCGATAGCATATCAAGTCTTAATTTTTTTTTCATATCTTTGAAAACTTTCTAAAACCTTCCCTTTTTTCCACCCCGCCTATAAAAACATTTTCTCTTGACGATAACCAAAGTCGAAACTAGTTGAGAACGAAAAAACAAACATAAAAGTCATATTTCTATTTGTCTTATCACTTTTGTTCACACACACACACATATATATATGTGCAAACCGGCTCATTGGCCTAGTGGGTTGAGTGTTCGCGAATGGTCCAGGAGACCTGCGTTCAATCCCAGGTTGTATCATACCAAAGACTTTAAAAATGGTACTTGATACTTCCTTGCTTAATACTCAGCAATATAACGTACGTATCAAGGGTAAAGTGGAGCAATCCTGGGAAAAAAGTAGCGCCCTCGGTGTAATAGCGATTGAAAGGGAGCCTTCTGGTCACCCTTGACTATGTTAGCTAATTTTACTTATATATATATATATATTCGCCCAACTCGTCCACACAAGGTCAATTCTTAAGCGGAGTTTGAATTCACTTTCACTTCTCCTAGACTGGTTGCCTTTCTTGGGCGAGTCCCTGTTGCGTAGTGGCTAGAGTGTTGTAAGCAAGTTCGAACATCAGCTGCGTTATCACGTTCACTTTCAGACTGATACTCTTGGCATTTCACATAGCACTAATACCCTTGGGAAAGGTATGAATCCAATTATTCTCCCTCCAGCTATGGGTAAATAGTAGGACAGACTAGGTTCTACAGTCTTAGTAAGGCAACTAGTCTAGGAGAAGGAAAACTCTGAATTCAAACTTGTTAAACTCCGCTTAAAAAAAAATTGACCCTGTGTCATATCCTGCCCGAGCGGAGGGTTTGGGTAAATAGTATCATCCATAATTTATTGTACCTTGAGCAATTTTTTTTTTTTTTAATTTATAGAGGAATATTATACAATGAAAATAGATATATTATTAGGCATATTTATTACTAAATCTCCAACTCTGAAATGCATACCAAAAAATTGTGTGTATATATATATATATATATATATATATATATATATATATATATATATATATATATATATATATATAATTTACCTATTTTTTGACAGCTGCATCGGGCCATTGGACTAATGAGTAGAATGTTCACCAGGGTTCAATCCCAGGTTGAGTCATACCAAAGACACAAAAAAATGGTACTTGACGACACCTTGCTTAACACTCAGCATTATAAGGTAGGGATCAAGGGTAAAGTGAAGCAATCCAGGGAATGGAGTAGCACCATCCCCTACACCTCAGTGTAGTAGCTATTGAAAAGGGGCCTTCAAGTCACCCTCGACTAAGGTCATCAACTTTACATATTACTAAACCTCCAATACTGAAATGCTTACCAAAAATTAATTGTGTGTGTGTGTGTGTGTATGTGTATATAAGAAATTTACCTATTTTTTAACTGCTGCATATTCATATATTTTAGTACAGATTTGCAATATTGTAGAGATGCCAAATGACATCAGTTTTGAGAGTATGAATTTCCTCTTGAAATCAAATCCTAATATGGCTTAGGAGAAAATTAACATTCTATTTTTAAAAATTGTTCAGGTCGTACTCCTAAATGCCTGATACAATGAATATATGTCATTCATCTTATCATCTTGTCGTGCCATCAGCATGGATATCCATGACCTGCTTTTGCATGGCCATGTGAAGGGGTCCATTGGAGTACATCACTTATGAGCTCGTCCCTACTTCTCCAGCAGTGTCCCAAATGTCTGGTTCCTCTAACTTGGATAGTTTTCGTGATGGGTGGTAGGTGGCCGTACAGCTGCTGTTTTGTGGGGTGTTACCTCCAGGATATATGAAAATTTCCATGTGTTCAATTTATATTAAAACTATCATATATACTCATACAATGGTCAATTATTGATTTATGATCAGAAAAATCATTACTTGACAAAACCAATGTATGATAAATTTTGTTGGTTTGGGTTTAATGGCATATCAACTATTGTAGAGTATTTAATGCCAAATACTCTTTATACTTCCATATGCCTTGTTTAAAAATGTTATCTACAAACTATCTAGAGCTCATTTGTTTGCACACAGTTAAATGGTTGGTAAGTAATCTTATTTTCAAATGAGTAAAAATTAATTCGTTTGCACACAAGTATTACTATTGTTTGCACACAGTCAAATGGTTCCAAATATTCTAACTGGAATGCTTCTATTTAGAATTAATCATTTGTTTACACTCGCTTAAATGGTCTCAAATATTGCTATCGAACATAAATACTTTTATTTGTGCACAGTGATTGTTAAAACCATTTAACTATGTAACACTAACAATTCAATTTAGGCACACAGTTAAAGAGTTTCAAGTATTGCTAATCAATACTAATAATTCTATTCAATGTTACTCATTCATTAGCACACAGTTAAATAGTTCCAAGTATTGCTAAGTATCACTAACAATTCAATTAAACATCAATCATTTGTTTACACACAGTTAAATGGCCAAATAATTCTATTTCAAACAATTCAATTTAGCAGAAGTCATTTATTTGCATACAGTTTAGATATCAAAAAGTTCTATTTGATCCATTGATAGGTCAGTGTGAACTTGGTAGCAATGGTAATGAAAGAGTACTCCTTGTTCTCCAAACCTCAAAGACTGGAGCCTTGCCATCAGATGGTTTAGTGTTAACAGGACATTCATTGGAGAGATCTTATTCCCGTGTAGAAACGCAGTCAGTGTATTCTGCAGCCACAGCCGACTGGGCTGAACTCTGACTTTTGCATAAATTAACCATGTAAGTTTCACAGTGATCTCTGATTATATAGGACGGAAAAATTGTATCTTTACAATCATCTTAAACGTGTAAATACTTCATATTAGTTTCAAAAGCCAATGTATTGATATTTAAAGTGGTTTTGAACTATGTCAACTTGAACAGATCTATTTGATACATAGATAGGATTTTAACAGATGTTACCATCAAGAGGTGCCCATGGTGTAATGGTTATCATCGTAGGGAATGTACACAGCAACACAAGTTCAAATCCTGGACAAGACTGATTGCATTTCACATAACACTAATACTCCTGGCAGGTCTTCCAGGCTAAATCCCATATCTGCACGGAGTTGAGCTGAATAGAAATGACTATCAGAGGTAAAATTATCACCAACACGAGAACGCATTCAGGATGAAATTAAGCCTCAACTTTAAATATAAGATATGGGTTATTTCTTTTTTTTAGCCTCCAAAATGTGTATTACATGTTGTCAAATATGATAATTATTAACATATACTTAACGCAGCCAAATAATTTTATTTTAAGATAAGAACTAGAAATCTGTTTGATTTCTATTGTTTAGTTTCTTTTTTCTTCTCTCACAAGTAACCATTTAATAAATATAATAATATCTTAAAATCTATTAGGAAGAGATATTGATTGCATTCAAGCTATTTATATAATTTCCTTCACACTTATTCAAGAGTGATTGCCACTCAACAATGTCTTTTATTTAGACAATATTCTCATGACAAATGACTCTGGTGACAGAACATGACAGCGAGCTAATCTTATTGACCATATCAAGGTTAAAAGAAGTACTTCACTAATATAGTTTTATCATATTTACCAACCCCTCCACTCGGGCAGGATATGACACAAGGTCAATTTCTAAGCGGAGTTTAACAGGTTTGAATTCAGAGTTTTCCTTCTCCTAGACTAGTTTCCTCACCAAGGCTGAAGAACCCAGTCTGCCCTACTATTTACCCATAGCTGGAGGGAGAATTATTGGATTCATACCTTTCCCAAGGGTATGATATATATCACAAATATAGTTTTATTGAGGGGGAGAGTGTCGTCATGGTGTAATGGTTAAAGCAAAGACATTGTAGTGAGTGAGTTTGAACTCCAGTCGTGCAATTACGTTCACTTTCGGTCAAATACCCTTGGGAAAGGTATGAACCCCTTTATGCTTCCAGCCAAGGGTTAAATAGTATCACTGCTATTCTTCTAGAAGGATGGCTTTGGCATTAAATAACCTACAAAGGTTGATATGCCATTAAACAAAGAAACCAAACCTATAGACTTATGTTATACTAGATGGTACCAAATAGACCTCTTTGGTTGGGTTTTATGGTACATCTACCATAATAGGTTATTTAATGCCAAATCTATTTTTATACAAATAAACAGTTCTATTTCAAACAATTCAGTTTAGCATAAGTATGCAGTTGAAACACGTAATCAAATGTAAACAGTTAATTTCAAACAATTCCGTTTAGCATGATTGATAGGACCCTATCAGGTGCTACTACTCCAGACCAAAGTGGACCA
Source organism: Sepioteuthis lessoniana (assembly GCA_963585895.1). Taxonomy (NCBI): domain Eukaryota; kingdom Metazoa; phylum Mollusca; class Cephalopoda; order Myopsida; family Loliginidae; genus Sepioteuthis; species Sepioteuthis lessoniana. Next base: position 1,459 of record CAUZXS010005301.1, on the reverse strand, counting down.
GGGAGCAAGGACAATAAAACGGTACTCCACATTCCCTAAAGCTCCAGCATTACTGGAGCCTTACCATCAGATTGTTTAGTGTCATATCCGGGACACGTGTTAGTCTTACCCCTCTGCAGAAATGCAGTCTGTGTATTCTGCAGCCCCAGTAGCTGGAGGGGGGGTCTCCCTGATGTAGTGACAAACGTGCAGAGGACAGCAACATTGTGAGTTTGAACTCCAGTCACACTATTATATAAACATTCGGACGAATAGTACTCTAATACACCCCTGTTATTCTTCAACAAGGGCAGTTTCGGCATTAAATAACCCATCAAAGTTGGAATTCCATTTAAAAAATAAACTAAAACCAAACCAAGTAGATAAACATAATTGTCACAGTTTCTAGATGTGATATCACTGCTGTTATATCTAAAAAGAACCAAAATTTATTTAAACCTTGCAAATACGGCCACATATGTTAATAACTATTTCTATAGACATCATAATTCTTTAAAATACTGTTGAAAAACACAAGCCGCAAATAAAACAAAAATAAATCATTATTTAAAAAAAATGTTACCTTAACGTAAAAGTGCTAAAAATAATTGACTTTCACTTCTGAATAGCCAAATTCATAAAAACAATTATGTGTGTATATATATATATATATATATATATATATATATATATATATATATATATATATATATATATATATATGGTAACATTTCTATAGGAGTTCCTTTATGATTTTAAAGTCTCCACCTGTTCACCATTCCAGTCAACACATTACTGGAATCTTCACCAGATAGACTGATCACGCCTTTCTAGTATTCTGTATATATGTATATATATATATAAACTTTTTCTTTTAAATCACCTGTGGGGGATTCTAAGAATGTGTAAACCGAGATGGTGAATATGTGGAGACTGAAATTATATCATAAAATGTACTATCATAAGTGTGTTAAGATTTTCTTTTAAAAATCACCCTGTACATAGATCTAAACCTGCCAGAGTCAACAACTCTTGAATGTAAGTTACTTACCTATGGGATCTTCAGATCAAGATCTTGGTCAGATGATCACATAAGGGGCAAATTGATAATAATTAAGTGCCATTGATTCTTCAGCAACACAGATGTACATATGCTTCATCTCCAATATTAAGCACCCTTTCTTTATAAACAGATTTAACTATATTATCAACATATTTGATTGAACAAGACAGACTTTATAGTCTACATATTTTGTTGTTAATCCTTTTGAATTTCCGTATCAATCTTATGATATTAGGCATAGGTGATGAAACTTTTGTATGTATTTTACAACTTTCTAAGAATGAGTGTTTTTATTGTCGAATTGTGTAGCGTATAATTTTCAAATTTGTTACTATAAGTAATTTACCTGACAAAAGTTACATCACTTTTGTAATACATACTCCCCTAAGGATAGCGCAAGCTACGGCATATAGTACT